>NW_023395870.1:1012500-1020000 GCF_014083535.2 Vespa mandarinia
TAATATTTCTCAATGTTTTGTGTCGTCGTTTCGCGATTTACAATGATGTATCTAGCATAAAGATTAGATGTTAGATTTCACAGAAGTTACTTTACTCATTGTGAAAAGTTTACGACAATAACTATCATTGGAAAATTTCCAATAACGTAATGTTGAATTATAATCACATTAACGATCATAGATTATTCGTAATATTCGAACGTAATCGAAAAGTTTACGATAATAATTATCATTGGAATATTTTCAATAACGTAATAGTAAATTATAATCACATTAATCAAAGATCATTCGTATTATTCGATCGAAATCTAAATATAAACGATTGAAATGAATTAATGAAATAATGAAATAATAATATATATTATATATATATATATATATCATTCTGTAAATGAATTATGAATGATAAAAATTGAAATATATTCAATTAAAATTAATGATTTTTAATGTTAAATTTTTATATTAATTATTAATTATTACTATATTAATTAATAATTATTATTATGTTAATTAGTAATTATTATTATTTTTATTATTATTACAATTAATTATTGTTTATATAATAGTATTGTTACGTGTTATATGTTATATAATATTACTATATGTTTTAGTTATTTCTCGTTAATATATTAATTATTCATTATAATTAATTTTTTGTTTTTTTCATTATTAATATTTATTATTAATTATATTAATTTTTGCATTATTGATATTCATTATTAATGTCTATTCATTACATGAATATTTATTATTAATATTTATTCATTATATTAATATTTAATGAATTAGATTAATACATATATATATATATATATATATATATATGTATGTATCTATGTACAATAATATATATATCCTGAGCATATATTATTTATTATCTACTTTTTCTTTTTTTTTTCTTTTCTTTTCTTTCTTTTTCTTTTTTTTTCTCAACTCATTTTCTTTCATATCTCTCATAATTAATATCCATTACTTTAAAGTTTTTAATCATTTCTTCGAGATAATAGATGAATGAATAATCTAATCCGATATTATTATTTTGATATCTTATTATTTCATTTGACCCTATTTATTAGTTTCTATTCTAACGACGCTCATTCACCATTCGCCATTTTCTTTAACGATTATGTATTTTACGAATTTTTACATTTGACAAAAACCAGTCCCCAATTCCTGTTTTCAACGTTCAATTTATTCAACCGATTTAAGAATTCGCGCTACCTGCTAATGACGTCACTTCTTTAACTAGATATAGAAGTTTCTCGTTCGACATTTCCTAACATTTTTTTTTTGTTTCCTATTCCCTCTCTCTCTCTCTCTCTCTCTCTCTCTTTCTCTCTCTCTCTGTCTCTCTCTTTTCTAGTTTTTTTTTTTTTTGTATTCATTTTGACCTTATCATTTTATGATGTCTTCAAAAGAAAGATCGAAGAAACGACGTAAAGATATGGAAATGGATTTTTCATTTTTTTTGTTTTGTTTTGTTTTCTTTTCTTCTCTTTTCTTTTTGTTGTCGATATGTTATACAGAGTGATAATTTGTATGTCGATTGATTAAAGTGCATTATTGTCGTAAAAAAAAAAAAAAAGGAAAAATAGAAAAAAGAAAATAAAATGGAAAAAAAAAGAACAAGAAAAAAACGTAAATTTAATTTACTAACGTCGTGCAATAAATTGATTGTAAATAAAATCAGACATGTGCGATGAAAATTGATTTTACGTTCCACTTAATATAGCACGATTATTTAATAATGTATTATAAAAGAGTTTAGAAGAGACAAAGAAAAGGAAAAAATGGATAAGAAAGGTAAATTAAAAAAAATGAAAATTAGAGATGTTCCAATGACCGTGCATTAAGAAAAAAGTTAAGCTGATAATTTAATTTTGTTTAATTTTGTTTTTCTTTATTTTGATAACGAAACTTAAGACTTAAGACAAATTTTGTAGATCTTTTTTCTTGATTTGAAAGGAAATAAAAAATAAAATTTAATTGTATTCAACTTTTGCAAAATAATGTTCTTTTTTTTTTTTCTTTTTTTTTTTTTTTTTTTTTAATTTTTTTATTTTTTTATTATTTATTTATTTATTACGGAAAATTATTTATTAATTTTTCATGATTAATTTGATAATAAAAGTAGAAATATGTTTTTACTATTTAATAATTTAAAGTCAAAAGAATTAAAAAATTTTTCAAAATATAGAAAATTAATCTGATTATTATTTATTCGTTAGATCATTATCATAATTAACGAGCGCACGGATTTGATGGATAACATTTGTTTGCATTGAAAATGAAGTAGGGCACTTTCAACATCTAATGTGGGTTAGTATAACATGTTTATCATAGTATTTTATTACTAAACTTTATATGTATATATATATATATATATATATATATATATATATATATATATGTATATGTATATACAGGATGTTCAAAAAAAAATCATTCAATATTTATACAGTACATAAAACACACTATACGGAATAAAGAAGTATTAGTAAACATAGATCGAAAGGTCAAACTTTTTTTGAGATATAAACATGTTGCAGATTAATATACATATATATATATATATATATATATATATATATATATATATATATAAAATACTAACCTATATATATATTTAACCATAATAATGGATCTTCGTCAATTGATTTATGAGATATATATATGTATATTTACACCGTGTATGTTTAGAATAAATTTTCTTGCTCTTCTCGATGGTATATATTTTCTCTATATTTTTTTCTTTTTTTCTTTTTTTTTTTTTCTTTTTTTTCTTTTCTTTCTTTAATCCTTTTCATATTTTACTTTCGCTAGATTAATCTTTCGCAATTTCTTTCACGATATACAGGGTGGTATAATTTAATCAGAACGGATCAAGTGTCTTTGTTATTTGTGATTTTTTTTTTTTTTTTTTTTTAATGAAAAAAGTTCTTAGGAAAAAGTTACATCGTTTTGATGGATCAAATATAATGCTGATGATTTTTTGTTTGTTTGTTTGTTTGTTTGTTTGTTTTCTAAGGTCATTTCTTTTTCTTTTTTTTTTCTTCATTGGTTAATATTAAATATCGCTATAAAAAAAAAAAAAAAAAACATTTTACTACTATTTCTACTTATCAATGCTATCAATAAAAATTTTATCAAACGTGTACATTGTTTTTTTTTTTTTTTCTTTTTATAGAAATATTGACATCGAAATATTTTTTTAGATATAAATAGATTAATATTATTTGTTTTTATTAAATAATTAATAAATCAATTAATTAATTAATTAAGAGATGTATGGATTAACGTAATAAAAAGATATATGATTCCGTTAAAAGAAAACAAAAAAATGAGAAAGAAAACATTAGCGATTAGTATGAATTTTTTGAAGAAAAAAAAAAAAAAAAAAAAAACAAAAGAAAGAGATAAAAGAGAAAAGTAAAGAAAAATGATCTTGAAGAAAAAAGAAAACATAAATAACCAAAAAAAAAAAAATTTAGATGTTCCGAATTTAATGTCACACCCTATATATTTACTATATTTCCCAATTAAGTTTGAAGAATAGAATGAAATTATTTTCTCAAGAGAGAGTTATTTATTCATTTTATTTATTTGAAATCGTCGTTTGAAATGCAATTGGATGATCACAAAAAAAAAAAAAAAGAAAAACAAACAAACAAACAAGTTGATCGATATTTAATATCAAATAATATCATATTATATACTATTAATATGAATCTAGATTTAGATTTAAATTTATATTTAGATTTAGATTTAGATTTATGCATAGTAATATATTGGTATTAGATTCTTAAAAGAAGAAAATAAAAGGAAGAAAAAAAATAAAAAGAAGAAAGATAAAAAAAATGTTACAAACTCGTTAGAAAAGAAAACGTTATATTTACATTGAAATGTTAACGTTATATGTAAGATAAAATAGTAACTAGTTTTACTTACTTATATACTTACATTGTTATTCGCAATTACCTCGTAATATATATATATATATATATATATATATATATATATATATATACCTTTCGCCAGTGATATTTTCTATGCCGGTTTATTGCTGCCATTTATATGAAAAAAAAAAAAAAAAAAAAAGGAAAAGAAAAAAAAAGGAAATGTTTTACAACACTTTATTAAATGTTTTTTTATATCAAAAAATCTATCGTAAAAATATATCGTTATGTTAATAAAAATACGGTTTTATATAATAAAAAAAAAAAAAAAAAAAAAAAAAAAAAAGAGATAAAAAAGCCGGCTTTTCAATTACCACAGGGAAATATTACGAGCGCGCACTCTGTCGGAATAAATTGGAAACTATTGATACGATAACATATTCACACGTAAACACGTTCTCGTTGTTACCATTTGAGAATATTACCGACGCGTTTGAAATAAAAATCATTTATACGGATATACTTATTTTATAAATTTAATCATTGACAGTATTTAATGAGGTAATATGTTATTGCGAATGGGGACGTTTCGTAAAATTTTTACATAGTAATGTCAAGCTTCATATTAAATAATCATTACGAGGTTTATTTCTCTCATATCTTATACGTATACATTATCATAATGATATCATTATTCTTATTAAATCGACGAATTATTATTATATAAATGAAATTCATTATTTTTAACGAAGCGTTAATTCGTCAAATTAAATTTATAGAGAGAAAGGTAATCACAGTACATTAATTAATGTTAAAAAGACGGGACAAGAATCATTAAAAAGGAAAAAGAAATGTAAATTAAAAGTAAGTAATCAGCTCTTTTTTTTTTTTTTTTTTCTTTTTTCGTTATTAAGCTTCATTATAAAGGGTTCGGTAATAAAGAGAAAAAAAAAAAGAAAAGGAAAAAAAAAAGAAAAGGACATGCCAGTGTTTAACGTTAAAGAAAGAATGAAAGGAAGTTCGTGTCAATTTCTTTTTAAGTATACAATGTTAATTAATTATTTTGTAATAAATCAATCGTTTGATTTATTTTACATATACATATATATATATATATGTATGCATAATGAATTTTTTTAAAACTGTTGTAACGAGATTGCTAAATTTGAAAAAGAAAAAATGATTACGTCATTGCGTTCGAGGATCCTTCGACGAATTTTTAATTTCCTTTTTATCGTAAGTTAGCTGAAATAAAAAGAAAGAAAATAGAATTAAATTCATTGCCATAAACACATCTAATTGGAAAAATTGATCAATGAAAGATAATTAATTTTTTTTGTACTTATAAATTTTATGTCAATAAAATAAAATAATTATCGAAAAATCTAAGATAATTATATAAGTATTATTGTAAAAATTTATAAACTTGTATTATGAATTTGTATTTAAGAAAAAAAAAACAAAAAAAAAAAAATTATCAAGAATTTTTAATACAATTTAAACATTTATTTTGTATGTATAAAACCAAATGATAGTTCAAAAATATAAAATATATAAGTACGATCATATTAATTTATACGTCATTAAACTTATATTAAAAAAAAAAAAAAAAAAAAGAAAAAGAAAATGGATAAACTTTGAATACAAATTAACAATTAATTTTACGTCAATAAAATGAAACAATGGTTACAAAATGTAAATAAAAATAAATATAAAAAAATATAAATAATATAAAAAAAATGTAAATAAATATGAAAAAAAAAATGGGAAAACTTTGGATACAAATTAACAATTAATTTTACGTCAATAAAATGAAACAATGGTTACAAAATGTAAATAAAAATAAATATAAAAAAATATAAATAATATAAAAAAAATGTAAATAAATATGAAAAAAAAAATGGGAAAACTTTGGATACAAATTAACAATTAATTTTATGTCAATAAAATGAAACAATAGTTATGAAATGTAAATAAATATAAAATAAATATAAATATTAAAAAAAAAATATAAATAATATAAAAGAAAAAATGTAAATAAATAAAAAAAAAAAAGAAAAAAAAAAGAAAATGGAAAAACTTTGAATACAAATTAACAATTAATATTACGTCAATAAAATGAAACAATGTTTACAAAATGTAAATAAATATAAATACTCATATTAAATATAAATTTCAAAATTATCAATCTTACGATGAATTAAAATAAAAATAATATCCCTGTACGCGAAATATCGTGTCTTTCGTAATACGAAAATATCATAAGTCATTAAAAATAATATGGATAAATATAAATACGTTTTCAAAATTATCAATCTTATGATAATAAATTAATAATTATAATATAAAAATAATAAATTAATAAAATAATAATAATAAATAATGATAATAAATTAATAATATTAAAATAAAATAATATTCCTGCACGAGATAATATCGTATCGTTCTTAATTTAACAATATTACGACCGATATGTCAATTTTTTTTCTTCCCCCTTCCTTTTTTCGTATGGTAAACTATCATCAGGTAACATCATAGAATAATTTCGTAATAAAATTAAAAAAAAAAAAAAAAAAAAAAAAAGAAATAAATAAATATACATACCATTTGGCAATCGTAAATGGTTTACAGGAATCGGTCGGTCTGTCGTAGATCATTCCCGTCGTGCATCTGACTAATTGCGGTCTACCAGTTCTGCAAACAAGTACGCTTGTACAAGTTTCATCGAGTTTATGGAGATCCCCATCGGTACATGGAATTTTACTCATTGACGCCGGTATAGTATGAAGTATAGTCCATGGATTCGTTATACTCGAAGATTCCGATAATTCCTCGATTATTTCCGGTTTCCTCGAGGCCGTACTATCCCTTTCTTCTTCCTCCTTTTCTAATTCTCTATCGTTGTTGCCGGTACGTTGCTGCCATAATTCACCGTTGACGTTACTAACCCAAGAACTACCGAGATAAGGAGAACTTGGTCTTGTTGGTTGTTGAGGAATGTAAGATGGTTGTTGGGTCGGATAAGGAGATTGCGATGGATAAGATGGAGGATATTGAATAGAAACGGACGATTGTGACCAAGATTGAGTCGTTGATTGTTGAGGTTTTGGCGTTGCACTACCTTTACAGTCGACGTTACGTAGATAATCGCATACTCCCAATTCCTGACGGAAAATAATATTTAATATGAAATTAAACAATCAGTAATAAAATTAACAATGAAATAAAATCGAATAATATTGAATATTTATGCGTTTACGTATTGTATATGAAATAAGAGATAGCTCGAAAAATTGGTGATATCTGAAACTACGAAAGAAAAAAAAAAAAAGAAAGAAATAACAAGAGATTCAAAAAATAAATTCGGTTCATAGATTCGTTCGATATAAAGAGAGACATTAATTATATGGTGCCAATTTTCTTTCCTTCTCTTTTCATTTTTTTTGTTTTCTTTTTTTTAAATTTCGATGATTAATTCATTTATTTATTTTTCTTTTTTATTTAATATCGAACTATATGTGCGTATATATATATATATATATATATATATATATATATATATATATTCTTTTTTTTTTCATAATTCAATGACATTTTTTTTTCC
>NW_023395870.1:1025000-1037500 GCF_014083535.2 Vespa mandarinia
AAAAAATAAAAATAAAAATTTTTAGAATATTCGTATTATCCAAAATGGAGATCGTTCTTCAGATTCGATATATATAAGAGTAAAGTTTGTAATTGTTGAAAGTTAAATATATATATATATATATATATATATATTTAACTTTCATATATTATATATTATATATTATATATTATATATTATATATATATATATATATATATCAACCTGAAATATATATATATCAGGTTGGTAACGGTAATGTATGGAATTTTCGTGAATTCTTGGCACAGCCTTAGTCTTAAATATTTATCATTGAATAAGTTTACACACTGTTCCGGATTACTTTTAATCTCGCTCACGTATAAATTCTGTCAGGATAATTTACGTACTTTTCTTTTTTTTTTCTCCAAAAGTTATATATATATATGTTGTTATATATGTTTGTTATATAGTTATATAGTTATATAAGTAAATATATATATATATATATATATATATATATTGTTAAAATTAATCATTTTTAGGATAATTATTGTAATTTATATTATTATTTATTTTATTATTTATTCTAATATGTTATATATAATATATAATAATATTTATATATAATATATATATATATATATATGATAACATTATGTATTATAATAATATAAATACATATAATACGATTATATATAGACATATACATATTTTATTACTTCACAGTTTCATTATAAAATAATTAGTTGTAACGTTTTTTTTTTTTTTTTTTTTTTTTTTTTTTTTTTTTTTTTTTTTATTATTTTATCATTTAATTAACGATTAGCTTTGGATAGTATGAAACATACGTTCGAACGTTCAAAAGTAAGAAATACACGTATTACTCTAATCAAGCGAGAGCATTACGAATGGGATATAAATTGCTGGTGACTCAAAACGAGCGTATTCACCTTGAATTTTCTTATGTTGAAGACAATGACCGTTCTTTGAAAACAGTTCAACCATAGTTTTCAACGATGTTACTCTTACGTACACTACGTAATCGCTCTACGAAATCAAGAAGACATTTTCAGGATTTTTAACGTGACCAGAATAAAACCCATTCCTTTTTAAATAATGCAAATGTCATTTTTAACTCCTTCTTTATTTAATACATACAAACATATATATATATATATATTTTTTTTTTTAATCTATAAAAATACATATAATTATATGCGTATATATCTATATGTAATAAAGGATTAAAATAATATTCTAATAAAAAATTTAAAAACATTAATATTATAAATCGAATTAAATGATTATACGATTAGATATTATTATACGTATGTTAAAATAAAAAGAAAAAAAGAGAAAAAAGAACTAAAGAATTCTAACAAAATTCTAAGTTACATCTAATAGACGCTTTTAATCTCGTACAAATTTATTCGTATTAATATATCGTAGGACTTCATCTTTCTATCTTTCTTTCTTTTTATTTACTTTTTTCTTTCTTTCTTTCTTTTTTTTTTTTCTTGTGAAATAGGGAGGAAGGCTGAAGTTATTTCCAACACCCCTTTCTACCACTTTACCCCCTCCTATTTCGGAGACCGCACGGTCCCCGTCTTTGTCATCCTTAACCCTTTCTCTACGACTACCTTTTTTGCTCTCGTCTTAAAAGCCACGCCCCATAGCTCTTGCTCCCCTTTTTTTTCCATTTTTTTTTCTTTCTTTTTCTTTTTTTTTTTTTTTTCTTTTTTCTTTTCTGCGGACCCTGTAGTTCGCCACCGGTCGCGATGAGGCCGGTGGAGTCCTGTTGTTGTGTAGATATCTCCCACCCCTCTGCTCTTCTTCCCCCTCCCTGCCCCCCCCACCCTCCCCCCCTCCCTGCTCTTCTTCCCTCCTGCTCTTCGTTTAAAGCAGTACAACCGTGGAATCTAGGATGGAATGCGACGAAGAACTAACGCTAAATCTTTTATATCCGTTCGAATATATTTTACAAAAGAATGGAAAGGTATTATTATAAAAAAATTTATTATTTAATTTATTCCATTAGACGGAGACAAAGAGATGTAGACAGACAGTGACAGAGAGAGAAAGAGAGATAGAGAGAAAGAGAGAGAGAGAGAGACAAATGAGCCATTCACTTGGCAAATCGATTAGCTTCGTAATACGAAAAGTGACGAAATGTTATGGAATAATATAAATTGTTTTTCTTTTTCTTTTCTTCTTTTTCTTTTTTTTCTTTTTTTTTTTTTTCTTTTTCTTTTGTCAAAATTCCCCCTTAAATATATAAATTTCGATTTAATATATAATTTCGTAGAATGTATGATGAATTTGTCCGCTGCAAATTGTATTGCATAATTGTAATTGATTTACGATGAGTCATAGTACGTATGTACTTCAATTGGATTGATTTTTTCAAAGAAATTTATTTTTCATATCGACGATATCAAGAAAATTTTCGTCATTTGACGAAATTCATTTTAAATGAATGAAAAGAATTATGATAAATTTGTTATGCGTATTAAAAGTGAGAACTCTGAGTTCAGTGCATTTGACACTTAAATTTTTCAAAAAAAAAAAAAAAATTTCTAAAAGTGAAATTAATCGATTTGACCTTGCGAACTACTTCAATTTCGATAATGATGTCACAAATTTGTAAAAAAAAAAAGAAAAGAGAAAAAAGAGAAAGAAGTGAAATAGAAAAAAGTGAAAAAAAAAGAAAATAAAAAAAAGAAATGAAATAAATAAGATCGAATGAACGAGGAATGAATGACGTGGAGGGAAGGGAGTGAGGTGAGAGAGAAAGAAAAAGGAAATAGAAAAAAAAAAAAAAAAAAAAAGAAATGAACAACCAATAAACACACGTTCACTCGTGTATAGTATGAAATCAATTATGTTATATTATTTCTTTTTTTATTCTTTTTTTATTTCTTTGTTTTTTTCGTTATTATAGCATTAATATTTTTTTATCCATTCTTTTCACCTCTTCATTATTACATTATCATTATTATTATTATTATTATTATTATTATTTCTTTTTTTTTATTTTCATATTTTTTCTTCTTTCCTATTTCTTTTTTCTTTTTAATTTTTTTATTAATTTCTTTTCCTTTCCTTTGTTATATCATCATTATTTTTCCTCATTTTTCTTTTTTTTCTTCTTTTTATTTTTGTCTTCGCTTGGTTGTAATCCGACAGATAGAAAGAGTAAGAGTGGAGGGTGGGAGAGTGGGTGGGGGGACGGTAAAAGAAGAGAGGGAGTTGTTGATAAGATAAATTACATACTTGACGTGCGTACACATGTGTTCGTGTGTATTTCTCTCTCTCTGTGTGTGTGTGTGTGTGTGTATACTATCTCGTCTCGTAAAATAAAGTAATTTTTTGTTTATCCTGTAAGCCGTTTAGGATCAAATACAATGAATGATATCTTTAAAAGGGAAATTGTAATATCATTGTGACTTGGTTAACAACGATTTACTTTATCACCGACATATTTATATTCAACACTATCGTGTACAAGCATTTAATAAAAGAAACGCCTAAGGCGAACGTTTCAATTTTCTCGTTTGATATATCGACTCGAGTAGAGGTAATCGACGTAATAAATTATTTCAATGGCACAGCTAATATCAATAATTGATATAGTTATTCAAAAACATATATTTTCTCTTTTTTCCGATTTTCTTCTTCTTCGTATATCGAATGTTTAAAAAAAAAAAAAAAAAAAAACAAAAAGAAAAGAAACGAAACGAAAGTAAAGAATTCTAACGAAACTCAACGTTTCATCTAATCTCTGGCAAATAAATTTTTTTTCTAATTTTTTTTCTAATATTCACAAATTCCTGTTCTAATGTTCGTAATTAAAATCTTGTTGACATTGAATATCATTTGGAAAAAATTAATCTATTTCATTTATTCATAATTTAATTAATGATTCGTTCATTAATCAAATTTGATAAAATCGTCATTATAATGTTAAAGATATAGGAAAATTACTACTATCAAAATTAATTATATGAATGTGTATCTATGAAAAAAAAAAAAAAAAATAAAATAAAAATAAAATAAAATAAAATAAAATAAAATAAAATAAAAGATTATAGTAACAACTTACACAATTTTATATCATAATAATAATTGCACGTAAATGTGCACGTACTATGTGCATTGTGCAAGCATAAAATCAGTCAACGATTTGTCAATATATCAGGGATCTTCTTTTTTTTATTTTATTTTATTTTATTTTTTTTTCTTTTTTGGTTGAGGAGGGAGGGAAAATTTCTTCATCACTTTTCGCGATTTCTTAATTTTCCTTTCTTTCTGTTTCTTGTTTTTTTTTTCTTTTTTCTTTTTCTCTCTCATTAAGCATACTCATATGAAAATATATTACGAAAGGATTTAAAAATTTTTTTTCTATTTATCGTTGTTTTCTTTCCTTTATTTATCGAGATTAAAAATTTTTTTCTTACAAATTTGTTTTTCTCTCTTTTATTTATTTTTTTTTTTTTAATTTAAAATTTAAGATCTTTATTAATTGAAAACTTTTAATTTTAATAAAAAAAAATATCGGAGTATTTACTACTATGTATACTGCGTATGCATGTTGATTTTTTTGTTATAATGAATCAGATTCAATGTGCAATTCGAAGTATATAAAAATTGATTTTTTGAGTTTTAAAGAAGATTCTCATTTTGACTTGCATCGACGTACAGAGGATGTCCTCGGTTTAATCTCGACAAAAAAAATTGAAATACCTAGAAATGGATGGGTTGTGTGAGGCAGGGGTAGGGGGTGGGGTGGGAGGGGAAAAAAGTGTAGAAGGGATTGAACATATCGAAAAGATTTTAATTGAATTTTGTACAAATTCAATTGTTATAAATCGTATGATCGAATACCGATTTCTTTTTTTTTCTTTTTCTTTGTTTTTCCTTCTTTTTTTTCTTCGCTATATATATATATATATATATATATATATATATATATATATATATATATATATATAGTGTGTCCAAAAAGTAATGAGATTAAACTTGTATTACGTATTACAGAGATCAAATGAATGAAATAAGGTTCATATAAACTTATGTTTAAAAATGATTTATTAAAAAGAAAGATGCATTTAATAATATGTACGATTTATTTTCAATCGTCGAATTAATGATTGTGTCAACAATCAATTGGCCTGCATGATCAGTTGACTTAATGTCTCTGGACTTTTATTTATAGGATTATGCAAAAAGTGTTATTTTATAAAAAAAAAAAAAAAATACGATAAAAACAATAGATGAATTTTGGGAATTTATTCAAAATCCATTTATTATTATTTCCAATAGAATTGACATATTATAGAAAGAGTTTAAGTAATCAATGATTTGATGAATGAAAGTCTGTGTTCTTGCAAAGGAAGAAATTATCATAGCTTTCTTATAACTACAACAATAAATTATAAATATTAGGTTGGAAACTATGAAATGGGCGTTGAATGAAAATAAAAAAATTAAACAAAAATAATTAAACATAAAAAAAATTAAACAATAAATTATAAATATTAGGTTGGAAACTATGAAATGGGCGTTGAATAAAATTTTAAAAATTAAACAAAAACGCCCGTTTCATAGTTTCCAACCTAATATATTTAAAAGCAATATATCTTTTCAATAAAACATTTTTGATCATAAGTATATAGAAGCTTTTATCATTTATTTGATCTCTAGTAATATATAGTATAAATTTTTAGTTCCATACTTTTTGGACATCCTGTATATATATATATATATATATATATATATATATATATATATATATTTTTTTTTTTTTATTTGTTTTCTTTTTCTTTTTTTTTCCTCTCGAAAGATCTCGATACATTGTGGGTTTGTCCTGTCGTTTGATAAATTCAAATTTCACGCGAAATAAATTAATGATAAATCATTGACGTTATGTTTGTCCATTTCTCTTTTTCTTTCCTTTTCTTTCTCTCTCTCTCTCTCTGTCTCTCTCTCTCTCTCTCTCTCTCTCTCTCTCTCTCTCTCTCTCTCTCTTTCTCTCTATTTGTCCCTCAAAAAGAGATAAGTTGTTCGATTGTAGTTATGGTTGTTCACTCTAATGAAGCGTATCCTTTTCTCCGAAGTAGATTCAGGATTGAAGGGAAGGAAGAAGAGTAAAAAAAAAAAATTGAAAGAAAGAATGAAAGAATGAAAGAAAGAAAGAAAGAAAGAAAGAAGGAAAAAACATAGGGAGAGGAGAGAAAGAGAGAGAGAGAGAGAGAAAACAATTAAAAAGGACGCCAAAGGACGAATAGGATTGGGGAATTCTTACTGCTGAGAAGGTCAAGCAGTCTACGTGCAAGAAGAAAAAAGAAATCAAACGAAATGTAAGGAAAAAAGAAACGGGAAAAAATAAAATGAAATAAAAAAATGGAAAAGAAGAAGAAGAAGAAGAAGAAGAAGGAGAAGAAGAAGAAGAAGGAGAAGAAGAAGAAGAAGAAAGAAAAAAATGGAAAAGAAACGAAAAGAAAAAGAAATAAAAGAAGTTAAGCGCGTCAAGGACCAGAGGTCCTTGCTCTCCGGGTCATAGCAGCACAAACGACTGGCAACACTTTCTTCATCCATGAGTCTCTCAGAGGCTCTCAAATTTATTTTCTACTACTGTCTCTAATTAAAATCATTATTTAATATTTATAATTGTTATGTATACATACGTAACAAATGGAATAATTAATCGAATTAATATTATCTTTTATTATTTATAGATATAAGAGTACGATAATTTGATTAATTATCGATAATTTCATACGTTCCTTAAATATTTTTTTTTTCTTTTTTCTTTTTTCCCTTTTTTTTTTTTTATTTTTTTTATTGTATCCTTAACGTACTTAATTGCAATATAATTAATACGTGCCGATTATATTTTTCATTCTTTTTATTCGATTCTATTCATGAAATTATGTAAATCGCAACGAATGAAAAATGGAATAATTTTCATTTGATTTTTCCTTTCTTTCATTTTTTTCCTTCGATCTTTAATATCAATAATCAAGCATTGATTTTTGATCGTGAATTTTGAAAAAATTCAAAATGAGAACGCTAGTCGTTAGTCTTCAAATACATGTAAGCAAGCACCAAGATAAGAGGGGTACATATAATACGACACTTAATTTACATTGCTATATCTCTCTTTCTCTCCCTCTCTCTCTCTCTCTCTCTCTCTCTCTCTTTCTCTCTCTCTTACTAAATTTAATCTTACCTCACGAGCGAGGGAACTTATTTAATGATATTTTTTTTAGCCTGAGTTCGCAAGATTTTACGAACGTTTGTTACGAATACCTCCCCACCCCATCCCAACCCTTTCATTTATAACTAACCCCAGTTATCGTGCGTCGTTAATTCGAAAGGGTACGAGAAAGATACGACAAGGATTATTTATTCGGTGATTAAGATGAGAATTAAAAAGGGATTTCTCCGTTCAAAATCGAACTACCCCCTGTATGTTTTATAATCATGTTGATTTCTTTTTTTTTTTTTTTTTTTTTTTTATACAACTATTAAACACGCGTTCCGGGTTTTATTTATCGAAAAAAAAAAAAAACGAACGTGTAAATTGAGAAACTCTTGTAGGACGTTTAATTAAATCAAATAATAATTCAAGAAAAAAAAAAAATGATAAAAAAGGAATAAAAAAAAAAAAAGGATATAAAAATAATTCAATCGATAAGATTTAGTTCGAAATTATTACTCACGTGTATCGGTCTATCCGTTCCCTATCGGTATTTTCTTTTAGTGAACGCAACCATTTTATGTCGGACGTATAACGGGTTGCCACTCATCAGGCGAAATTTATACATCGAAGAATACACGTGTTTATTGTTACAACAGACGTATATGTATTTTAAATGATTCTAGAAAATAAATGAGTATGAATACGAGTATGTATGAATGGAATCATTGTGAATTATTTAAAATACAATTTTATATTTGATATATTTATCATTTAATATATTGACTTTATACAATAAATTATATATTTATTTAATACAATTAAAAAATGTGTATAGTTATTTCTTAATTTTCTTCTTTTCTTTTCTTTTCTTTTCTTTTCTTTTCTTTTCTTTTCTCTAAAGAATACACAATATTTTAAATCGAAACGAGAAAGTTTTACGTGTAATTAATGTACCAGTGTAATCATTCAGACTCACAATTCCAATCTAAAAGATCAGAAGATTAGAAGCGAATAACTTGTTACGAGGGATGGGATTGGATGAAAATCGGCCATAGTTATGACGAGAGTGTTTCGTAACTAGGTGCCATTGTTTCATTCTTATATATATATATATGTATATATATATAGTATATATCTATGTGTGTATGTATATATATATATGTATGTATATATATATATATATCTTTTACCTTTTCTCTTGTGACCATTCTCACCGAGCATCACTGAGATAATCTTTTCGAGTAACGAGCCACTGTCTCATTCTTACTGGCTTGCATAAGAAAATAAAGCTAAGATCTTTTGAACGGATTTCGCCTAGAGTCACGGAAGTTCGTCGATCTTTTCAGTTAATTTCTATCGTTTCGTTAATTACATTGTTTTCTATACGAACATATTCATTATTAAATATAAATATTAATTGTCATTATTCGTTAGATTTCTCTGTTTTATATATATATATATATATATATATATATTTTTTTTTTTTTTCTTTTTTATTTTTTATCCCAATAAATTTTAATTCAAATATCGTCGTCATTGTTCGTTGTTTTTGTAAGAAAATGAAAGAAAAAAATAAGAGTGACATATGTAAAAATAAAGAAGAAAAGGAAAAAAATGTCACGACAACATTGATATCGTTTAATTTCAATAATAAATCTTACAAAGGCGCAAAATCAAAGAATATTGAATAGTTTAAATACTTTTTTTTTCTTTTTTTGTTTTTATTTATTTTTTATTTTTCAATTTTTTCCTTTTTTTTTTTTTTTTTATTGTTATCATTTATATCAAGCAATCATGAATTTTTATTCGGCGTTTGTTACGATCTAAGATTAATTTAATCGTTATATAATTTTCATTAATCGTTATATAATTTGAATTAAAATTTGTGAAATATAACTTAAGTGAATTAACGCATTTGCTTGCATCAAGAGATTATTATTCATATCTAATAATATTAATATTTCTATTATATACAAATTTCATATATATATATATATACTTTTTTTTTATATTTTATTTTTATATTAGGTTGGAAACTATGTAACGGGCGTTTTTGTTTAGTTATTTATTTTCATTCAACGCCCGTTTCATAGTTTCCAATATATATGTATACATTTATATATATATATATATATATATATATATATATATATATTTTATATTTTATTTTTATATATATACATTTTATATATATATATATATATTTTAATGTATATGTTGTTATATATGCTTATATATCGAATAAGAGAAGCTGTCTCGCGGGAAATCTCATCCAACTACTTGAGAATGTTTCACCGTTGTTTTCACCGACCTATAGCGCGAACGCGCGCGCGCGCGCGCGCTCTCTCGCTTGCCTAGTGACACGTAGCTCAGAGAGAAAGATAACTTCTTGGAGTCTGTGGAAGGCCAATATATATATATATATATGTATTTGTACACATACACACATACGCAAACGCACATACATAGACGATGAAACTAGAAAAAGTAAAGGAAGTATCTACGATAGTGAGAGGAAAGGATGGAAGAGACAATTACGGAGAAAATAATTCGTATCTTTCAATTGCCCTTTAAAAACGATAAAAAGAACAAGTATACATATATATATATATATATAAATAATAAAATCATAAATATTTTATTTTTTTGACATTTGATCGATCATTTACAATTTCTAATTGATTGTTACGTATATTAAAACATTTGAAACTTTCTTATGTTTGAAAGTTAGGTACTATGTACATATAATAGATATATGTGTGTGTGTGTGTGTGTGTGTGTATATGTATGAGAAAGCTAGTGTCAACATTTACATGTATCTTTACATTGAAATATAAATGGTATGGCTGTCGCCGAATTCTGTGAAAGGTCCTAAAGGAAATGATTTGTCAGTTATCCATCGTTTGATCCGTTATGCGCACGTGCAAAAAATCTTTTAGACCTGTCGTAGACATATACGTACACACTTTACTCACTCACTCACTCACTCACTCACTCACTCACTCACTCACTTATTTTCTTACTTATTTATTTACTTACGTGGACACGTAAGTACGTAAATACGTAAGTAATAGATCGAATGTTTCTATGAAGTAAATAAGTAAATATATACATGTATGTACATATTATATATATGTACTTATATCATTAGTTATAACAGTAAATTTGCTAGCATTTATCAAGTATATATATATATATATATATATATATATATATATATATATATATAATTATTAAAGAGATCTCTTGGTAATTTGGTACATTGTGTTAAAGTTTTTTATTTTCATTATGATTTTTTTTCTTTCTTTCTTTCTTTCTTTCTTTCTTTCTTTCTCTCAGTAATAACATTAATTAACTTTAATTTGTATCATTATGTTTTTATTAACAATTAAAGAAGAAGTAGAACTTTAGAGAATACGTATATATATATATATATATTTTTTTTTTGAAGCTCCAAAAACAAATAATTGGTAATAACATTAATTAATTTTAATTTATATCATTAAATTTTTATTAATAATAGTACGAAGAATGTAGAACCTCAGAAAATACTTAAATACATATATATATACATATATATATATATATATATATATAAATTTCTTTTTTTGAAATTCAAATGCAAAAAAAATCGATAATAATATTAATCACATTTCAATTTACATATATCATAATATTTTTATTATTGAAAATAATAAAAAGGTGGGAGAATATCAGAAAAAATATATAAATACACACACACACACACACACATATATATATTTATTTTTTCTTTTTTTTACTTCGTTCACTTTGAAGTTGAAAAGAAGTGTGCAAAAAAAAAAAGAAAAAAAGAAGAGAAAAAAAAGAAAAAGAAAGAAGAGGAAAGAAAAAAAAAAAGAATCCTTACGAATAAAAATCTCGTCAAATGGAAATAAGAAAAACCGAGAAAAGCTTTGATCGTGATAGTTAATATTGTAATTAGATTGTTACTCATTAATAATTAGTCGCTAAAGTCAGGGATGCGGATTCGAATCGTTAGATATCACGATCATAAGAGTCCGTAGAGCAAGGAGGCCTCGCGATAGAAGAAAACCAAACGCGCGCACATTTCTTTACCTGTATATGTCTGTGTCTGTCTGTCTGTCTATCTGCTGTTGTATGTATGTATGTGTATATGTGTGTGTATATGTGTGTGTGCATATATATATATATATTATGTATGTATACATATATATACGTGTATTCTCTCCAGTAGTTAAGCCTTCCTATGCGGGCTCGAGTGCAGGGAAAAGAGTGGGGAGTTCATATAAGACACGAAGGCAAACGCCTCTGCCAGTGACCACAGACTCGACACGAAAACTCATCGGCTGAGGAGAGAGAGAGAGAGAGAGAGATAGAGATAGAGAGACATAAACATATATATACATACATACATACATATATATATATATATATATATATATATATATATAAAACTTCTTCTCGGTGTTTAAACGAAATTTAAAAAAAGAATAAAAAGAAAAAAGAAAAATAAAGAAAGAAAAACAATTCACGTCCTATTACTATAACTGTTACTATCACTAGTATTTATCTTAACGTTGATTCTAACAACATCGTAATAACAACTACGATAAATAGTAATACATATATATATATATATATTTATAGATATATATATATATA
The DNA here is from genome assembly GCF_014083535.2 of Vespa mandarinia. Taxonomy (NCBI): domain Eukaryota; kingdom Metazoa; phylum Arthropoda; class Insecta; order Hymenoptera; family Vespidae; genus Vespa; species Vespa mandarinia. The sequence continues at coordinate 1,036,831 of NW_023395870.1, forward strand.
TGTGTGTGTGTGTATATATGTATATGTAGATATAGATAGAATAAAAAAGATATATATTTTTATATATATATATATATGCACGGATAAATCGTTCTCGAAATCGTTAATCGTTGGTTGACAAGAGTAAATATTTATTTCTTTTTTTTTTTTTTTTGAAATCAAACATCACGACAAAAATGGCCGGTCAACGAGTTGTTTATCTTCTTCTTCTACTGATCTTCGTCCTCATAGAGCACGGTGAGTTTTATTTAATAATTTCCTCCGTACTCTTTGTCCTATTATTTTATTTCATTTATTTATTCATCTATTTATTTATTTATTTATTTATTTATTTATTTATTATATTATATGTACTTCTGTGTCATTCTCATATATTATACGTATTTACACACATACACACACACACACGCACACGCACACGCACACGCACACGCACACGCACACGCACACGCACACGCACACGCACACGCACACGTCAAATTTTTTTTCTTCTTCCTCTTCGTCTTTCGTTCTCCTCCATTTCTTGCGCCATTTTGTTTTTCTTCTTTTTTCCTTGATTTTTTCTCGTCTTCTTTTTTATTTTTATTTTACCTGCAATTATGCTTTTTTTTCTGTTGCGCTTTTTTCTCCTCTTTTCTTTTCTTTTTTTTTTTTTTTTTTTTTTTTTTAA
>NW_023395870.1:1042500-1060000 GCF_014083535.2 Vespa mandarinia
ATATATATATATATATATATATATACATATATATATATATATGATGTGTTTACGTATATTAGTTAGAAAGGTTCTTCTTTTGGAAAGAGCACGATGTAAAATGCTTTTTATGTATTTTATCATCTCTCTCTTTCTCTCTCTCTCTCTCTCTCTCTCTCTCTCTCTCTCTCTTTTTCTTTTTTACGTCACTCTTCTTGCAAAAGTATCATGAAGAAGGTTAATCTTCAAGTTACATACATAGAAATCGTCATTGACCGTAATAGTTCGTGCGCTTAACCGAGCTAGACCTTAACACCTTTGATATCATCGATATGAATACATATACACTTACATACATACATACATACATACATACGTGTAAATACATACGTATATTCAAGTGTAATGAACTCTATTGAAATGTGTCTTTGTTGTTATTTCATTCTTTTTTTCTTTCTCTGTCTTGTTTTTTTTCTTCTTTTCTATTTCTATCTCTATTTTTCTTTTCTTCCCAATTCTTTTCTTTTTTTTTTTGTGTTTTAGTTTTCGTTTCTCTGTTTTTCTTTTTTATTCTTTTTTTTTTTGATTTACGAACAATGTAAAACACAACGGGAAGAGATAATTGTTTGATTGTGTGAAATTTGTAGATGAGCTTTTAGAAATTTGTTCGCATAGACATTTTTCATTATTCGATTGGTCAATATTATGTTGATAAAAGAACATTTTATCGATATAAAATGACATACCTCTATCGAATATTTTGCTCTAGTCTTGCTTTTTTTTCTTTTTTTTTTTTTTATATGTTTTTCATTCTTTTTTTTCCTATTTGCTATTTCATTTATCGTATCGATATCGATCCAGCATAAATGGATTATTTTCAATGAAAAAATTCAGAAAATTTTAATATAGATTTTTTTACGATTAAATCGATTTAAATCGAGTTATTCGAATTTTGCAGAAAAATGAAACTTTTTACATTAGTTTTGTCATTGTTGTTATGTTCTTCTCTTTATTGTAAAAAAATAATTTCAATTTCCTTGAGATCATTTTGCATTATAAAATTTGTTATATCGATGATTATTGATTAATCAATTTGAATCGAGATATTGAAATTTTTGAAACAAATACTATATCACATATATATATATATATATATATGTGTATATTTAAAAAATATATTATATATATTATAGAGAATTTTCTTGATTTCTTTTTTATTTCTTTCCTTTTTTTCATCTTAATCATATTCTACATTAATCACTTTAGATCGAAGTATTTCAATTTTAAAGAAAAATAATATTTATATATATATATATTTTTTTTGTATATTTAAAAGATAGATTAAAAGATAGATTATATCAATAATTGAATTTTTACTCCATGTATGAATATGTTTAAATTTCTTCTTATTTTTTATTAAAATAAAATCAATTTCACTCTCATTGAGATGATTGTTTCTCGATAAGAAAAAAAAAGAAAACATTATAAATCGACAGATTCCTTCTCGTTGAACAAATTATAATTAATCAATTTGATTCGAGATATTGAAAGTATTTTTAGAAAAACATATATATATATATATTTTCTTTTTTTAAAATGGCATTAAAAGTTTTAATATTAATACCGTAAATATTCCGGAGAGTTTGATGATGAGAGAGGCGAGATACAAGGCGAGGTTTGCCACGAAGGTTGCGAGTCAAGGCTAGGAACTTTCACTCGTATAATCCACGAGAGAGCGCACTCTTGGGAGCGAGATACTGGCCGACTTCCCACCTTAAACTTATACATTACTATTTACATACTTTTATTCGTGTAAATTTTTAAAACGAAATGCCGTATCGATCGTATTATATTAATCTTTTTGGAACGTTCACCCGTTTCACGACTTCCTTACTCTGATTATTTACATGCGTACATATGTAATAATCATCTTAGATACCATTAAAGGGATTTTATTATGTATCGTGTAATTAATTGATAAATTATATTGAACGATATTTTTCATTCGTATTAATTAAATAATTATCCTTAGATACGTTTAAAGTCAAATATTTTTCTTTTGTTTTTTTTCTCTTTTTTTTATTGTATACATTTCTTTAATCATTTCATTGCTAATAATATCGTAGTTTTCTTGAGTCGCCTGTGTCGGCCATATTTTTATTCGTAAATTTAAAGATAACACATAGGCCATAGGTTTTATTAAATGATCTCTTTTTCTTGTTTTTTTTCTTCTTTTTTTTTCTTTTTTTTAAATTTAGCATTTACTCGTAAACTTTCGATATGGAACGTTTCGTCGTAGAAATTTTATTGGTGAATATTTTTAAATAAATATTATCTATATATTTTGTTCATACATATATATATATATATATATATATAGATTTACTTTTCTTCTATTAAGAAATCCATTAAGACAATTATTATATTTCTTCTTCTTTTCTTTTCTTTTTTTCTGTTTTCAAATAAGCCTATCCAACTTTCATTTAGTTTTATTAACGTAATTTTTAAATACATTAACGTCGGAAGGAAATTAGCACGTTCGGTGAAAGCGTTCGTACTCTTATTACCGCAATGTGAGAATGTAAAAGTTAATGACATTATTAAATATATGATGCAGTATTTAATATATATCAGACGAGAATGACAAGTCTCGTTGATCGAACATCCTATAACAACTATTTTCTCTCTCTCTCTCTCTCTCTCTCTCTCTCTCTCTCTCTCTCACTCTATTTATTTATTTATTTATTTATGTACGCTTTACGTAAACGTTTTTCTTTTTTTTTTTTATTTATTTTTTTTTTTCCAACGATTTCCAGTTAACATTTCGCGACAAAACTCGTTACACTTTCACCACTCTATGGTCATACTAGTTTCTTTTTATTTTATTTCTTTCTTTTTTTTTCTTTTTTTTTTTTTGTTTCTACTCGTTTTGTTCCTTTTCATTTTTCTTCATTCCTTTCCTTTTTTCTTTTTTTTTTGTCTTGTTCTTTTTTTTTTCAATTACCTTATCTTTTCTAATCGCACTCGTACATATTTAGTTGTAAAATGTCAGTGAATACCTGATTTCCGATTTAATTCGTATTACATTATCTAAGAGAGAAATGCGTTACATAAATACGCAAAGTATTTACATTCTTAATCAAATAACGATGTGAGAATTATTTTTCAACGTTTGCTTCAGAATCATTCGGAAAAAGATAATTTATTTTAATTATCTATCGCAATTAAACGTGGTATATTTGAGAAATTTAATTCCTTTTCTTTTCTTTTTTTTTTTTTGTTTCTTTTTTTTATTTAATTATTCGATCGGTTGATATTAGAAGATATTTTTAATGAAAAAATTTTCACGATACTTGGACGATCACAATTTCGAGATAAATCATTTTTCTACATTATTCAAAACGACGTCAAATAATTAAATTTAATTGAATTCAATGTAGGGTTTTTTTTTTTTTTTTTTTATTAAGATTCAATTAGGAATAAAATATAAACGAATGACAATATTTTATCAATATGGCGGACGAATTTTACGATTTTTCTTTTATGAAAAAGCATCGCGAAGATTTTAGATCTCAATTGTTTATTATTGTTTTTTCTTTTTTTTAATTTTTTTTCCTTTTTTTCTTTTTTTTTTTTTTTTTTTCTTTTTTTTGAAAAAATTCACAAAAATTTTAATTACAATCTGTGGAAAAATTCGAAACAAAAGGCATATTTATAAAATTGCCTTACACTTTTTACGAATTTCAAATTTCAATCGGTTCATTATCAATCATTATAAGACATATTTATTAATAAATATTTACAATGTGAAAAGAAAAAATTTGTTAACACGTAAAAAAAAATGTATATTGCGATTTTCGCGTATTTCCATTGTGACCTTCAAATATTCCAAAATAATATTCCAAGATAATTTCAACGATCAATATAAATGTGAACGGCGAAAATAATTAAATAATTATTAACACCATCTCCATATTTAGAATAATTTTTCTTGAGAAACGTATGAATAAATCATTGAGTTTAAAATATAACCATAGAAAGTACAAAACGAGAAAAATAATTCGATATTCATAATGTCATGGACGCCGACGTTGACGTCGCCAACAACTACGATGACACGTTTAATGAATTTATTTATGCACTCATCGAGAGTGACTTTCAAACTTGTTGTTAAATCAAAAAAGAAAAAAGAAGAAGAAGAAGAAGACAAAAAAAAATCAAGGGAATGAAAAAAGAAAGACGTGTGAAAATTTTTAATTCGAAAGAAACACACACACACATCCACACCCACACAAATACACACGTATACAAACACACGTTTTCCTTGATGATGATGATGACGATGATGATGAAACATTGCAAATGCGTGGCATCTCTTTTACGCATTTCGTCCTTGAGAATCCTTAACGATGGTATCACGAGGAACGTGATTTAAGATTTCGCAAACGTCGTGTTTAAAAAAAAAAAACAGAAATAAAATAACAATAACAATAATAATAATAATAATAATAATAATAATAATAATAATAATAATAATAATAATAATAATAATAATAATAATAATAATAATAATAATAATAATAATAATCGTTCATATAATTAAAAAAGAATTAAATATTTCAGAATGTTACGGTCAGAAACAACATCAGGAGGATCCTTGTCAGACAAAATCAAGAGTGGTCGGCGATATTGAATATTGCGATCGTTATTGGGAATGCGTTAACGGTAGACCAGAATTATTTGATTGCCCTAATGGTCTCGTATTCGCTGGAAAACATAGGGGTGTAACAGAGGGTTGTGATTATCCATGGAGAGCAAATTACTGTGATGGTAAACGCCAAGCTAATCCACCAATATCAGCGGACCATTGCGATTGGCTTTATGGTATATTCGGCCATGAGACATCTTGCACGAGATATTGGACTTGTTGGAATGGCACTGCTACCGAACAATTGTGCATTGGTGGTCTACTTTACAACGAAAGGGCACGGTCCTGCGATTGGCCCGAGAATGTCGAGGGTTGTCAAAAGCATCGTGAGTATTGGAACCTTGTATATATTATCTCGTTAAAAATTTTCTCATTGATCGAGCGAGAAAGACAGAAAAAGAGAGAGAGATAGAGAGTGTGGAGAGGGGGGGGGAGAGAAGGGAGGAGAAAACAAGAAAAAAGAAAAAAAAAAGAAAGTAATCTCGACTCGTTATGCCTTTCTCTTCGATATCTTTTCTCTCTTTTTTATTTTCCCCTTTTTTTTCTTTTTTTTCTTTAACCTTCGCGCGATTCTTTTAGTTTCTTTTCCTTCCTTCAGTTCTTTTTCTCTTTTTTTCCTTCTTTCTTTTCTTTTTCTGTTTTTGTTCTTCCACCATCGAAAAACGAGATTTCGAGAGGAAAGAGTAAATGAGTGAGAGAGAGAGAGAGAAAGAGAGAGAGAGAGAGAGAGAGATAGAGAGAGAGAGAGAAAGAGAGAAAGAGAAAGAGAGAAAGAAAGAGAAAGAGAGAGAAAGAGAGAGAGAGAAAGAGAGAGAGAGAGAAAGAAAGAGAGGAGTACATTGATTAATATTCGAGACAAATAAGTAAATTACTTACTTTATATTACATATCGTTTTGTTAAATGTATATATATATATATATATATATATATATATATATATTAATTCGAGACAATTAAGTAAGTAAGTAAGTAAGTAAGTAACTTACTTAATTTATATTACATGTCATTTTGTTATATATATATATATATATATATATATATATATATATATATATAACATAATATAATATATATATATATATAACATAATATAATATATATATATATATATATATATTATATATATTTAGATACAATAAAACAATGACAAGTACGTAAATACGTAAGTAAAAAATATACATATTATATATAATATAATATAATATAAATATATATATTATATATAAATATATATAATATAAATTTATATACGATATATATATATTGTATATATATATTATATATATTTATATACAATAAAACAATGACAAGTATGTAAATACGTAGGTAAAAAATATACATATTATATATAATATAATATAAATATATATATAATATAAATTTATATATGATATATATATATGAAATATACATATATATATATACATATTTAACAAAACGACATGTAATATAAAGTAAGTAATTTACTTACTTACTTATAACTTAAAGTAAGTTACTTATTTATCTCGAATATTAATCAATGTATATATATATATATATATATATATATATATATATATATTGATTTTTTCAATGATTATATTGTACAATGATTATGTACATTGATTTTTTCTTCTTGTTTTTTTTTCTTCCTTCTTTTTCCTACATATATGTGTGTGTGTGTGTGTGTGTGTGTGTGTTAATGTATATGAAACGATTAATTAATGATATATATGTGTATATGTATTACAGCACTTTGTAATGACGACGCTAACGGCAACGTACCATTAGGAAAGTCTTGCAATCGTTATTGGCAATGCCAAGGTGGTTATCCACGTTTACAAAGATGCCCAGCCATGTTGGTGTTCGATAGACGATCATTGAGATGCGTCGTACCACCTACCGAGGATTGTGACGTACCAACGACGCAACCCAGTTTGGATGGGGATTTGCAAGATGGTAGAATCGAGCAAGAACCCGAAGAAGAAAATTTACCGCCTGGCGTACCGCCACTTCCGGCCGGTGCCCTACCAATTCCCCTTCGAGCACGTCCTAGAAATTAATTTTAAATCGTTCCGTCGTATGGTTTGAAAGAAAAAACGAAAAAGAAAAAAAACAAAAAGAATATGATAAAAGAAAGGAAAAAAAAAGAAAGAACACACACACACACACACAGACACGCACACAAACGCAGAAAGACGGACACATGAACGACGATACGAAAAGAACGATGAAAGTTACACGCTTTTGAGAATGAGCTTCCAAATTATAATGTTTTCTTTTTTTCTTTTTTCTTTTTTTCGTTTTTTCTTTTTCTTTTTCTTTTTCTTTTTTTCTTTTTTTTCTCTCTCGTACACTTATTATTTTCTCTTCCATTACGTCGTAAAAGCATCGAAACATTAGGGGTTGAAATCATTATAGAATTATTGAAAAATAGTGATTACTTTCGAGAGAAATTGTATCTCTCCCGTATGTCTCTAATCCATCACCACCCATCCCCCACCCCCTATGGGCCCTCTTTACCACGGTTTTTGTTTTTATTTTATTTTAATTTTTTTCTTTAATGTCCTCGTTCCGCAAGTAAACGAAACTTATATATTACCTTCGGTAATAGCGTATACATGATTGAGCGTTAGATCGTTAAGTTTCTTCCTTTCTATCTTTCCTTGTTTTTCGTATTATTTTTTTCTTCTTGTTTTTTTCTTTTCTTCCTTGTTTTTCTTTTTTTTTTTTTTTTGTTTTTTTTTTGTTTTTTTTTCAACAAACACAAAACCCTCCCCCTCATCATTCGCTCCCACGTTCATCCCTTGGTGAAGATGTGTAAATATTTCTCCTTTTAGCCATTTCCCTACTATTATTATCTGCCCTTCGTCTCCTCCTCCTTCCTATTACCCCTCCCACACACTACCATTTTTTTAATCGTATTAAAAATGTTCAAACGCAATTACACCTGCTCGATGTAGAAATACATGAAATAAACTGTATATTGTATATTTTTTTTAGACGCCGCTAAACGTTTCATTCCACGATTTTCCCAGCACCTAAATATATATATATATATATATATATATATATATATATATGTATATATATATATATATATGTATATATATATATATATATATATGTATATATATATATATTTTTTTTTTCAAAAAACTATAACAAAACTATACTACGGTAGTTCGATTAAAAATAAACTATGTGTTCGTATTTTATCGAACTTTATCGAACAATTGTCAAGGCAAATGTATTACGGCCTTTCATTTTTTTTTTTTATCTGTTTTCTTTTTTGTCGATATTGCTCGTAACAACAATACGTAAACACGTTGTAATATTGTATGTATGGTATGAATGTAATATATTCTCGACCTCAGAGACCTTGAAGTATGATATCGAGAAATTTTTTTTCCAAGTATTAATATCTATTACTATTATTATTATTATTATTATTATTATTATTATTATTATTATTATTATTATTATTATTATTATTAGTTCGTTTATATTTTAACACGCAAAGGATATAAGAAATTGTGATTGTATTGGTGTGATTGGTTCAATGACAATTATGACAAATTATTATGACAATTATCTTAATCGTACGTTGATGTAACCCTTAATAGATTTTTATTTCAATTTGTCAATCATTAAATAGAAAATATTACAGATAATTTTTATAACGAATATTGATACATCTATATTTATAGCCCAATACGATGAATGGCCATATTTCATCGATATATTTTATTTTGCCACCATCAAAAATAGATATTAGATTTTTCATCCGTTGTAATTATTTACGTCGTAGTTGTAACTATGACGTAAGACGTTCACATTCTTCTTCTTCTTCTTCTTCTTATTATTATTCTTCTTCTTCTTCTTCTTCTTCTTCTTCTTCTTCTTCATGTACAGTGTGTCATGTTTCTTATAAAAAAAAAAATAAGAAAAAAAAAAAGGAAAAAAAAAATAGGGGAAAAAAAAGAAATGAAAGGAAAAATGAAGAAAAAAGATTCCATTACACGTGTATGATGTAATTAAACCGATCGAACTATTACAGGCTATTGGCACTGAAAAATAAAATATTATTTATTATTATATTATAATTAATATTATAAAGGATAATTATAATGAAAACATTTTAATTTGCCTATTATAATTTGTGCTATGTTTGTTTTTATTTTTATTTTTATTTTTATTTTGTACGTACCAATGTGGTAGTTCTTCAGGTTCGAGACAGCTCAAACTAACGGAATCAAATAATTTACCGTCGCCGCATGTCAAAAGACGGGGATGTCCTTCGACGCAAGTTATCAATCTACCGCAGTCACCAGGCACCGGGAATCTAACGAGAAAATTTCATGCGTTTCAGAAGAAAATTGACGAATCGGACGTTGACGATAGGATGAAACGTAATTTGAAAAATATCTACGAACGTATACGATATACGTAAATAGAAGAAGAAAAAGAAAAAAATGAACATTCCGTAATGAACATTTTCTTTCGAAAGAATTCAATTAACAAAAGTTCATTCAGAATATTTTTTTTTCTTTTTTTTTTTTTGGTATAAAAAATATTTTTTTTTCTTTTTTGCATTTTTAAAAAAATTGTTACATTTCAAAGATTCTTTCTTATCTTTTTTAGTTATGATCGTTCAAAAATTACGATAACACGATGGATACGTCTTTATGATAAATTATAAAATAATTCTCAAAAATTATGATAACAGCAAAGGGTATATAACTTTAAGATAATTTTAAGATAATTTTCTAATAACTATGAGAAATCGTTAAAATAGATTAAAAATATTATTCCAATTTAATATTTTCTTTTCTATTATATCGTTAAATATAATTTTGATTGTAGACAAAAATTCTTATTGAAATTTTTCTTAAATTACAAATATTATTTTCCATCTCGGGCATTAATATTTAAGCCTTACTTAACCCCATCCCCTCCCCCTCCCCTATCCTCCTCCTCATCCTAGATACATCTCTATACTTTATAAATTATTACAAGGTATCATTACAACGAAAGATTACAACGTATGATTACAATGAATATTCACAACGAACGATTACAACGAACGATTACAACGAACGATTACAACGAACGATTACAACGAACGATTACAACGAATGATGCCTACGAATGATTACAACGAACGAAAAAAAAAATCATATAATTGAATTTATATCGTACCTTGGGAAAGGCCAGAACTTAGCTGCAGCACTACGTGCTGGTACTTTATGGGGACATTTGAAACCAACAATGGCTTCCGGATTACAATATGGCAAAAGTTGATCAGGCCATACGCAAGTATGAGTTTTCGGATCGTAAGCCAAACCAGCATCACAATGTTCTTGAAGTGGATGTCCATGTACACATTTGATATACGTAGTGCTACAGGTATCACTATCGGGATAAAGTCCAAATTGAAATTCGCAACCAGGCGAGCTCAAAGGTGTAACTGTAAATTAATTATTATTATTATTATTATTATTATTATTATTATTATTTACCATATTTTTTTTTCTTTCATATGAAGAAAGAAAAAAAAAGGGGAGAAAGAAATTCTCCCCTCTAATTTATATTAATGTAACATTAATATATCTTTGAGAAATATTTCAATAATGTTTTAATTGGTATAAATAATATTTGTTAAGATATAATTACGATCGTGCTGGCGGTGTCCACAATTAACGGCCCAATAATAATTGCAATGATTATGTATAGCACCGTGTCCGTCAAAAAGTAAACCATTTTCACAATGTTCGAGTGTCAACGTGCCATTCGTACATAAGAAAAAACTATTGCAATCCTCTGGATGAGCATATGCGTGTACACCGTACGGATCGGGACATGGCGGTGCACCGTAAAGCGTAGTAGCTTTAACTATAAAAATAATATTTATATTATTATTTATATTGAATACAATCGAACATAGATTGAATTATATTGTACATTGAATGAAAGTTAATCAGACGAAGAGAGAATCTATAAATATCGTTGGTAACATTTTTATTTCATCTATACATATGTTTATATATCTCAAGGACGAAATAGATAGTAAATATGCTTAGACTTTCTCATCGTAAATATCGAATGTTCTTTAAGCTTGGAATAATGAACACGATTATTATTATTATCATTATTATTATTATTATTTTGTTTTTTTTATTATTATTATTTTATAATAATAATAATTAATTTACAATAATAATTAATATACAATATATGTATATATATATATATATATAAATAAATATAAATATAAAATAATAAGAAATAATAATATAAAGTAATAAAAATCAATATAAAACAATAGTAATAATAATTGTTATTACTGTTTTATATAATATATAATAATAATAATAATTATAACAATTATTATTATCATTAATATTATTATTATTATTATTATTATTATTATTATTATTATTATTATTTTAGTATTATTACTTTATAATAATAATAATAATTAATTTACAATAATAATTAATATAAAATATATGCATATATACAACAATAAATATAAATATAAAATAGTAAGAAATAATGATATAAAGTAATAAACAATCAATATAAAATAATAATAATAATATTATTATTACTATTTTATATAATATCTAATAATAATAATAATTACAATAATTATTATCATTATTATTATTATTATTAATATTATTTTTTTATAATAATAATAATAATTAATATAAAATATATGTATATATATAAAAATCAATATAAAACAATAATAATAATAATTGTTACTATTTTATATAATATATAATAATAATAATAATTATAACAATTATTATTATTATTATTATTATTATTATTATTATTATTATTATTATTATTATTATTATTATTATTATTATTATTATTATTATTATAATTATTATCATTATTATCATTATTATCATTATTATCATTATTATAATGAATCAAGGGAAAAGAAAAATATCTAAGAAATTGTTTTTCATGTGTAAATGAATAAAAAAAAAAAAAAAAAAAAATAGAAGGATGCACGATTACGACGAATAGAAATAACATAAAAGAAAAGAAAAAAAGAAAAAAAAGGAAAAAAATCGAAAACGAAAAAAAGGAAAAAAAAAACAAAAACCAAAGAAAAAAGATAACAAAAAAAAAAATACAATCGAAGGAGAATAGAAAGATCATCATTATGTCATAATAAGTGCTTATCGTTTACGGATTAGAACGTTAACAAGCGTCCATATGGTAAGAAGAAAAAAGTATAGTTGAAAGGAAATGACCTATCGCGTGAGAACGAGTCGAACGCGTAACGATGAACGTCATCGTATCCGATTCGATTATTCGAGATGGAAAGTTAATTCCGATGATAAATAAAGATGGTGTATGCGTGGGATGTATCAGACCGACGTATCTTAAGCGCCATGTTTGCATCATTGTGATGCGACGCGTCAATGCACTCGCGTACATTGATCTATAAGGACGACAAGTTCTCCTGAACGCGACGAAAATTTAATAACGAAAAGTAAAAACTCCATAACTGTATATATCCATGATTACATAAATACATGTATATATGTATGCGACGAATGAGTAAAAAAAAAAAAAAGAGGACAGAAAAAAAAATTAAAAAAAAAAAAAAATAAAGAAAAAAAAAAGTAAAAAAAAAAAATGAAGACTCACCGGACGATGATAATATGGCCAACAGGAGGGCCAATAGGATCGTACCTCTCGAACGTCTCATAGTCCGGATAATATTGTTAGATTTAGATTGTTACCTACTGTTTTGTCTGTGTGTTCTACTATGACTATATCTGAATGCTTCCTCGACAGTTATTGGCTCGAACAGTTATTGGCCTCGAGAGAACACCAGGACTTCTCTCCCTTCACTCGGATTCGTGAAAACCATGTCTCCTCGACCCCACCCTTCTTATTTAGTTTGCTATTCACTCACTCGCTCGCTCACTCACTCACTCACTCACTCACTTATTTACTTACTTATTCTCTCACTCACTTACCTGTCTTTCTTTTTAATGATTTCTTAACCGAGCGACGATCGTTCGTTCGTTCGTTCTTTCGTTCGTTCGTTCGTTCGTTCGTTCGTTCGTTCGTTCGTTCGTACACTTTCGTCGTTCGTCCGAACGCACCCGAAGAAAAAGGATCATGGAGTTAAACAGCCGAGGAAAAATAACAACTATTTTGGATAGTTACGTTTTTAAAACGTCGTATTACAATTTCTTTTTTTCTTCTTAATTTCTTTTTTCTACTTAATTTCTTTTTTCTACTTAATTTCTTTTTTTTCTTTTTTTTTTGTAATATTCACTGATCGTGTCTACTTTTTTTTTCCTTTTTTTTTCTTTTTCTTCTTTCCTTTTAATTCATTTATCTCTTTTTTCACGTTAAAAAAATTTTCATTCTATTCTCATTAATCATTAAATTCGCCATCGTGGATACGCACTTAAGCACTTTAATATGGATCTTTGGATATATATATTGGGAATAAAAAAAAACAAAAAAAAAAAAAAAAAAAAGAAACAGAAAAGAACAATACAGGAAAAAAAATGTAATCACTTTTCTAACATAATTTTTTTGATTCGCATTAAATATTTTCTTTCATTTTGGATATTATTCGTAATTATTTCCCCTTCTTTCCACACTCTTTCGCACATTCCCCGACCCCATTTTCCATTCTAATCTTTTCCATATCCATCGTTGCTATACGCGTGCTTGCTTATTGAAGCGATCATTTGAGAACGATAGTACGTTACGCTTGTTAATAAATTTTCAGCATTGTCGAACATTTCTTTTTATTTTTTTTTTTTTTTTCGTTCAAGCATTACGCGAAATTTCGTAAAAATAGAAAGAAAATACAAGAAAAAGTACACACGCAAGAAAAAATAAATAAGAATGAAAAAGAATAATAATTATAAAATTCGTAAACTTCCTCGAAATTCATTAGCGCCAGTACAAATATGTAAATTTATTGAATACAATATTTAATTCTTGAGAAATCATTTTGATCACGTGAACATGGCCTAACATCCTGAAGAACGATAATGAGCCACGATCCCGTTCGTGACCATTTTTGGCATAACTATGTACAATAGTTACTTATTCATTTGATAAGTCGAAAAAAAAAGTCGATTCGCATTTATGCGACTACAGATCTTGCATACAAACGAACGATAAGAAGAAGAGATAGACATTAGCATAATCGCAACGTTCGCATAACGTAACTAAACGATTACGAATGGCGAATGATTATGCATATGGCTCTCTTTATATATGTTAGTGTATATGTATATAAATACTGTTACATACGTATTTATGATTTACTATATAGTTTATACGGTCTATCTCTTTTTATATTTTCTCTTTCTTTTTCTCTTTCTCCTTCTCTTTCTCTTTCTCTTTCTCTTTCTCTTTCTCTTTCTCTTTCTCTTTCTCTTTCTCTTTCTCTTTCTCTTTCTCTTTCTCTTTCTCTTCTACCCCGGACATTTTACGGTCTTATGTAAGACTTCATGCCGATCGGTTCGAAGACCGGCAAGCGATTGGTTGTAGATGTGAATGTGGTGAAAGCCGACAACGACGACAACGATGACGACGACGACGACGACGACGACGACGATGGTTATTCTTGCTCGATTTCGATCGCTCGGCATTGTTGGTACCTATAAAGGTAGAACGATTTTTTTTTCAAAGAATTTCATACATTCTACGTTTAAAATCTAATCCATTTAATTTTATAGCAAATAAGTTTTCTTTTCTTTTCTTTTCTTTTCTTTTCTTTTCTTTTCTTCGTTTTTTTTTTTTTTTTTTTTTTTTTTTTTTTTTTTTTTTTTTTTTTTTTTTTTTTTAATCATTATCTAACATTTATCGAAATTTTTGCTTTAAACGTAATACGAAGTTTCTTCTTTAATAATATTAAATCGTATAATATGAAATTACGAAATTTTTCTTTCGAGCAGAATAGAAATAGTTCTTTCCTTTTTTTTTTTTTCTTTTTTTTTTCTTTCTTTTTTTTTTTGATAATGTAATTATATTCGATAATGTTCAAAGAAATATATTCAATTATTAAATTCATTGGTATAACGTTCCTACCTTTCTATAAAGATAGATAGAATGATTTTTCGAAGAATTTCACAATATATAGTTTGGGATTTAATCTAATCTAATCTAATTTATTATTTTATTTCAAGTTATTACGTGGTATGTAATATATAGGAAATTTTTATTTTAAACGTAATATGAAATTTCACGGATAACATTAAATGTTATATAATATTAAATGTTAGAATTTTTTTTTCTCGATAGAATAGTAGTTCTTTTTTTCTTTTTCTTTTCTTTTTTTTTGTTTTTTTTCTTTCTCTTTTGTTTTTTTTTTTTTTTTTTTTTTTTTAAATCAAACAAATACTTCTCATTCGTCAGAATAGATAAACGTATATCCGATTGCATTGCATTGTTGCCTTCTATATAAAGATAAAAAGATAAAAGTCATATATTTAGAATCTAATCGATATAATTTTATTGTAGATAAACATTTATGAAATTATTATGTTGAATTTATTGAAATTTTATTTTTTTTTTTTTTTTTTTAGACATAATACGAAGTTTCTCCGATAATATTAGCTCATGTAATAGAGAAGCGTCAAAATTTTTTTGATAGAATAGAAATAATCTTTTTGTTTTCTTTTTTTTGTTTTTTGTATCGAACAAATACATTATTATATTCGTAAGTATTGCTACGTTGCTTTTTTATAAAGATTGAAAACTTTTTTTCAAAGAATTTCAAATCTTACGTTTAAAATTCTAATCCATTTAATTTCCAATCTATCGTCTAACAATCTAATTATCTAAATATGTCAATTTTAATTCTAATCTGTAAATCTATTGAATTCAATGAACCATACGATTCTATTGTCCTTTTGTCGATGTGATTTGAATAAAACAAAACGAAAAAAAAAAAACAAACAAAAAGAAAAAAAAGAGAAAAAGAAAAAATTCCTCTATCATGAAAAATTCTAATCTGTCGACAAGAAATATATCTACGAAAGTATTGTTAATTTTATTGTAGAAATTATTGTATCACGTATGTAATATTCCAAACTACAAAACAAACGATAATCCGTCGAAAGCGTTGTTAAGCATTGCATCGGTTGCATCTGTTGCATCGGTTGCATCGGTTGCATTATTATTGAGGCTTAAAAAATTTATGAAAAAAAAAATTACTCTTGCTTCTTCGATCGAAGTTAGGTCGCTGTAAAAAATTTCTGCGCGACGTTCATGGGTAAAAAATAAAAAAAAAAAAAAAAAAAAATAAAAAAAAAAAGAAACGAAAAAGACAATAACGACAATTAATAACGTATCGTGATGAACTTTAAGGCGATGCTAAAAAGAAAGAAAAATAAATAAAACTCGTCGACACTCGGATAAATCATCTTATGATTCATCCGATAGATATACGAATAATTAGATTTCTTTTTTTTCTTTTTTCTTTTTTTTTTTTTTCCTTCAATTTCCTTAATCTTCTTAATTCATACATTTCTTTTGGTTCATTTAATGAAATTCTTTTAATTAGATATTTCTTTTGATTTCTTTAATCATACGAATAATTATGATTTTTCCTTTTATTCCCTTTTTTTTTCTTTCTTTTTTTTTTTCTCCTTTTTCTTTTTCCATTAATATATATCATAACGATTTAATAAATAAAATTAATAATAAAATTTTTTATTACATTTATGATATAAATAAAGAGATATATCGTTTATATTAAACAAACTGCGAAAAGAATAGCTATCCTTACTTTCACTCTTTTTCAAATCTATTTCGATAATATCAAAGAAATGTTAATAATTTATCCGTAGAATTGAGCGCATCGTTTATTACGTAAAGAGAAAGGTTGCAATCGCGCGAGTAAAAAGGAAAAAAAGAGATAGAGAGAGAAAGAGAACGAAAAAGAAAACGAGAGAGAGACAGAGAGAGAGAGAGAGAGAGAGAGAGAGGTAGAGGGAGAGAAAGGGGGAGAGAGAGAGAGAGAGAAAGAAAGAGAGAGAGAGAGAAATTACATGAAAGATATTTAAATCGTCGATCGTCAATCTATATAATTATCTTAAGACGTTCATTAAATCTTAGACGAGTCATCCGATAGCGATTCTACTTCGACAATTGACTATAGTTACTATTAACGATGGTAATTGATACGTAATTCGTCGAACGTAGATACATATGTTAATATTAAATGACATACGACGTAATTATTTATACTAGACACAATCTAATCGATCGAATAGAAAGAGAGAGAGAGAGAGAGAGGTTAACAGTCAAGTTTTTTCTATTTATATTTTTTCCCCTTTTTTTCTTTCTTTTATTATTTTTTTATTTTTTTTCTTCTCAAGACAGATGGTAAAAGATCATCCAAAATGTATCACAGAGATCTAGACATTTATATTATTATTATTATTATTATTATTATTATTATTATTATTATTATTATTATTATTATTATTATTATTATTATTATTTCTACGGATAAAAAGTTATGCGCTATGAACGTACAGTAACAATAATGGTGATAAATTGGCACCGTATATTCCTTCTGACTTAGTTCTTCCGTTTGTAATAATCCTCGCTGTAACATAGAAGGATATATTGACAAATCGATCGATATTTCGAAGGATTTTTATCTTTTCAGAAAGAAAAAAAAAAAAAAAATAAATAATAATAATAAAAATAAAAAATTAGAAATTACCATCCTGGTACGTTTTCGGGTTCGGTACACCTAAAACTTTCCTCGTTGTATACAGTGCCGCTATCGCATTGTCCCTTTTGCGGTACAA
>NW_023395870.1:1065000-1077500 GCF_014083535.2 Vespa mandarinia
CTGTTCACGTGGTGTCACCCCATTCAAGCATACGTAAAACTTTTGACAATCGTCAGGATGTGCAAATTTAGGATGATCGATGGCCATACCTCGGCTATCTAATTGACTCTCCTTTGGACACTCAAAACCATCCTTCAATTTCTTATCGACCACTCCGCATCCCTATATACAAAGAGAGAGAGAGAGAGAGAGAGAGAGAGAAAGAGAAAGAAAGATAAAAGATAGATTAAAGAAAAAAAAAAAGACAATAATTAACACATTCATCTCGTTTAAATCAATAAAAATAATCATTGGTATAAATATTTTAAACGTATACGTGTAATTTCGTAATGGTACGAATTATTTATTTATTTATTTATTTATTTATCTATTTATTTATTTATTTTTCTTTTTGTCATTTTCTTTTACTTTTATCATAAAAAAAAAAAAAAGTTAAAATAAATTTGACAAAATTTACTTTTATCAAATTTTTTTTACTTTTACTTTTATTAAGCACATCTTATAAATTATTTATATCATTTATGTATACCGATCGTATATATGATAACGATAACGATAACGATAGTTTTTGTTTTTTCAACACGTAACGTAAAATAATTCATTTAATAAAAACGAATAAATAATTATAAACAAATAATAATAATAATAATTATTATTTAATAATTATTTTACCTCACGTCCGGCACTGTCCGGCCAAACGCAAGTTCCGCTGTACTCGTCAAAATGCAATCCTGTGGTGCACGTTATCTCAATGGCTTCGCCGTCGATGCAATTATAAAATACGTTGCAAACCGACGGTTCTGGATGAGCGAAGAAACCATTTCTACGTGGACATTTTTTCGTTGGTTGTGGTGGTTCTGTAGTGGTAATTGGAATGGTGTAGAGAAATAAAAAAGTAAAGATAAGAGGAGAGGGGAGGGAAAAAAAACAAAAAAGAAAAAAAAAATAAACAGGAATATATTAAACTCAACGTTATTAATTCCGTTAGCTTATTAATTATTGACTGACACTTTAGCCTGTATGTCAAGGACGTTTTAGCCACGGAAACGAAAGACACGTTTCCACTCCTTTCCACTTTGCGAAAGTTAATATCTCGTTTGATCTCACAAATCAGACGATATTGTATCTCAATCAAAATCACTGATCATATAAAAACGAAATATGAAATATCTAATGATTTATTTATATTTAATCAACGAAAATCACTCTTTCTAATTTTCGTTAAGGGGAACGATCGTTTGATTCATCAAGACAAAAAAAAATATCCTCTGCCAGATAATTATTTGATCGAACAAAATCCATCGAACGATTAATTATTTATATTTTAATGAATTTTTTTTTTCTTTTTCTTTTCCTTTTTTTTTCTTTTTTCTTTTTTTTTCCTATCAATAAGCAAATAACAAATAGATGAACTTACGCAACTCAAGACGATCGCCGCAATCGACGTTGAAAACATGATCGCATTTGTTGACTTTGCGATTTAACGGATCGAAAACGAGCCCGTCAGGGCATAATTTTTCCGTAGGTATTCCGTCCAAACAGTCGTAATATTTGTCACATTGTTTTAGATCCTCGTATTGACCATCTTTGTTCGGACAATTGAACGCACCGTCTGAAAATATTTAACATAATTTTAATAATAAACTCTTACAATAATATTGTTTATAATTTTCATAAAAATGAATTAATTATTCTGAAATTATAATCATGACAATGAATTCGTAATCGTTCAATCTCAATAATTAAGATCACTTTTTGATATGATTAAGAATTTTTCAAAAACGTAAAAAATTTCTTTGAAATCAAATTTTCTTGAAATCAAATTGATTTCAAGATATAAAGAATATTTTGAACGTTTTAAAACTATTTACGATTGTTCTATATATGAGTCGTCGCGAAAGCGAGAGTAAAGTAAGTACAAAGCGCTTAGCTACTAGTATCAAAAGTGGTTTTGCGAACAGTTACATTCGATTCTTGAGGTTGACGAACCTTGTACTATTTCCTTGCCGGTTCGCCAACATGAATTTCTTCAGGAAGTTTATAACATATATCGATTAATACCGATAATATTTTTGTTTTATTATATAATTTAAAACGATTTACTAGTTTATAAAGGACGTACGATTATAACCATGGCATATTACTTATGCAACATCTGAACCGATAGAAATATCCTGACATTTACAATTTAGAAAGTTTAATACGAGACTGTCTCCGTAATTCCATGCACAAACTATATATCTTTTCTTCGAATATATATATATATATATATACATAATATATATATAATATATATAATATATATATATATATATATATATATATAAGATAATATATATAATATATATAATAATATAATAATATATATATAATATATATAATATATATAATAATATATATAATATATATATATATATATATATATATAAGATATGAATTTCTATATTTTTTTCTATTTCTTTGTCTTTTTCAAATTCTACGAAGAATTAAAAAAGATTCGTACGTAAAGATTTTATTTTGTCAAGAGGAAAATGTTTCATTAAAATCAATTGATTTTTTTTTTTTTTTTTTTTTTTTTTTTTTTTTTTTTTTTTTTTTTTTTTTTTTTAGGACCACCATTACAAGTAATTCAAGGTTTTCTTTTTTCGACGTACGATAAAAAAAAATTAAATTTTAATAAAATAAAATAAAATTTTATTTTAACGTAGACAAAATGATATATTTCTTTTTCAATGTCTTTTCTTTTTTTCTTTTTTTTTTTTTTCTTTTTTCAAAGCCAATCGTCAAACAAAATATCTTCGAAAGTCAACAATTATCGATAATTACGTAAAGAGAATTTAATCAGTATTAATGAAAATATTATTCTTGAATTAATTCAATTAAAACGCTCGATGATATCCATATGTTCGATTGTTGCTATATACGTATTTATTATTATTATTATTATTATTATTATTATTATTATTATTATTATTATTATTATTATTATTATTATTATTATTAAGTTGTTATTATTGAGGACGTATTTACTCGCGTGAATTTATTTCTTTTTTCTATGATTTTTTTCTTTCATCGTTACTTTTCTTTTCTTTTCTTATTTTTTTTTTCTTTTTCTTCTTTGTTGTTTTTTTTTTTTTTTTTGAAGAAAACGTTTAACGACATTTCGACAGTTTCCGATGGAATGAGAAAAAAGCAAGTAAGAGGAGGATGAAGAAGAAGAAGAAGAAGAAGAAGAAGAAGAAGATGATGATGAAGAAGATTTTAATAAGAGAGAAAAAATAGAAAGGAAAATACTCACGGGCAACCGCAGCTACGGCCAGGATCGTCGCAAGACATTCTCGGATCATACTTTTTTTTTTTTATATTTTTCTGTTCCTTTCCTTTGTTTTTTATCTTTCCTTTTCTTTTCTACTTTTTATTTATTTCCTTTTTCCCGGCGAACGTCTTTACCGTTGTCGTTGTCGATCGATTGAAAATAAATCTAAATGATAGTCGAATCGAATAATATAAACAAACGATTTTTATTAAATGAAATAATATTTACGGCGATATAATTAGAGATATTTGACGATTATATTCTTTTCTATTTTTTTTTCTTTTTTTTTTTCTTTTTCTTTCTTTCTTTCGTCCCCTTTGTATATATAAATACAAGAAAATATAATATTTTTTGACGATTCTTTAGAGAATGGCGTCTCCTTCGCGAAGTACTGCAGCTCTTCGGTTACTCGTCGCGGGGGTATACCCTGTCAATCCCCACTTAGTACGTCGTTTCTTAACCTACCTACGTCCCCGCTCCACTCCTCCCACCCCGCCGTCTACTACCACCACTCCGTTCATCCCACTCCACCCCACACCCCCCACCTCACGCTTTCACGATTCCTTTTCTTTGCTGGATAACCGTCAAGAATTAAGATTAATCGAATACCGCATGCTTTTACCATTCCCTTTCTTCTTTCCATGCACGCGCGACTTCGTTACTCTCACTTTGTTCCTTTAAAATGGATTTGATTTTCACCGAAAAAAAAAGAAAAGAAAAAAAAAAAGAAACACGAAATCCTAACAAAATATCAATCTGTTTATTTGTAATAATGTCTATTATGAATATGGTTATATATGATTATGATATAGATATACAGAAATTATATAATTATATTATTAATAAATTTTTAAATATACATATAATGTGTATGTACATATATATATATATATATTTTTTTTTTTGTTTTTTTTTTTAATAATATATGTTCAATAATGAAAGAAGAAAATGAAATAAAAAATAAAAATAGAAGTATGAAAAAATAATGAACGTAATTTATATAATGTATTCATATATACATATATATATATATATATATATATATATATTTAATTATTGAATATATATTTCATTGTATATTTAATAATGAAAATTGAAAATGAAATGAAAAAGTAAAAATAGAAATATGAAAAAAAAGCGGACATAAGAAAGTACACGCGTTGAATATATTTTTTGTTAATATATGGATATATCATTTGTTTGAAAAAAAAAAAAAAGAAAAAGAAAAAAAAGAAGACAAGAAAGATAATCAATTTCCAATCGATGAAAGTATAATTTTCAATCTCTGTAAGGTAAGAATTATTCTTCATCTTTCGTCTCGGACAAGAAATCCTTTGAAAATTTCTTTTTATATGACATTTTCTTTATTTGCCACTCGTCATACCCCATTAGTCGTTTAAAATTTTTTAACGACGCTTACGATATTTCTGTTATTTGATTTTTCATTTATTTATAAAAGAATTGCGAAGAACTTACGTTTAGCTGGTTAGTTAACTATTAAACTTTCACTGTTTATCTGTAACTTACATGTCGATCGGTATTAATTATTATTACGGAAGTATCAAAATTATTATTATTATTATTACTATTATTTTCTTTTCTTTTCTATTTTTTTATTTTTTCTTTATTTTTAATAATTGCACTCATTTTCAATAATGTATCAACAAACGTGTCCCATGTTTGTGGACAAACGATTAAACAAAAATATCTCATACAAAATCATTAATGAATTTGTATAGGTGATATTTATATAATATAAAAAAAAAAAAAAAAAAAAAGGAACGAATAAAATTTGAAAAGTAAAAATAAAGAGAAAAGAAATAAAAAGTAAAAGAAGAAATGGTAAGAAAAAAATGTGAAGAAAAAAAAATGTCCCATGTTTGTGGATAAACGATTAAACAAAAATATCTCATACAAAATCATTAATGAATTTGTATAGGTGATATTTATATAATATAAAAAAAAAAAAAAAAGGAACGAATAAAATTTGAAAAGTAAAAATAAAGAGAAAAGAAATAAAAAGTAAAAGAAGAAATGGTAAGAAAAAAATTTGAAGAAAAAAAATGTCGTTATTTAATTTAAAATTTGCATTTATACGTTTTCAAAATCTAAAGAACGTACATGGATCTTCTTAAGAATTTCCAATCCGTCGATCTGTCATAAAACGAAGGTTTCTGCTTTATACAACATCGCGGCACCCGATAATTTCGACATAGCAGAGATAGGATGTACTTTCACCGGAGTTCATTCCCACCATCCACCTAATTATTATTTTACGTTGGTCTACGAGTAAATTCTTCTTTCTGCGTAACGCATTGTTTCCCTATCTATCTATTAATTATAATTACATTTAACCTTCTTCTTTAAAAAAAAAAAAAAAAAAAAAACAAAAAAAAAACAAAAAAAAAAGTATAATAATTCTCTCTCATACTAATTCAATTAATATTCTAATATGACACAAAGTGTTATAAAAATGAGATCTTATGAAAAATTTACGAATTTCATGAAAGTTATATTCGTTTGATATTAATCATTAATATATCATTAATCGATTCGTAATTATGATTTATATAATAATAAAACTTAACTATTTATAAAGTTTACACTGAATAAATAGATTTTTCATTTAATCATTACTAATAATGATTAATTAGATTAGATCAATGCGATATATCATATAGACGTATATAAATAATTTATATATGTCAACAATAAAATCCAATTTAATTTGTTCTTATTTATCTGTGAGTTTTGTGTTATTTAATTCCATATATCACACTTCTAATGAATATTTTATAATTAATCGATATAAGGATTGATCGTAATAGAAAGAATACATACGGTGATAATTGTCATTGGTAGAGAAGAAAGAAGAAAAATAAATTAATTAAAAAAATAAAACTGTGCAATTATTACATTTGGGATTATTTTCATCGACTCGCGCGATATGGTGTCATTAGTATCAAAGAAAAAAAAAAAAAAATAAAAAAATAAAAAAACCAAGAAAAAAAATGAATATAAATAAATAATTAAGAAAAGTGACATTTGTTTTATTTAAAAGATGACAAATTTGAATTTTAAAATATCTCAAGAATGAAAAACTAGAAAAGTTTATTATATTAGTTTGGCCGTGATCCTTTCCTTCTAGTTTGACCACCGGCTGCTGGCTTTGGCTTTGGCGGTGGATTTTCTAATGCATCTAATTGTTCGTCGGTCAATTGATCCTTGTACCAGTCCTTGCTGAAATTTTGAAAAAATTTTCAAAAAAAAAATTAAATACAATCGAATAGGAAGAATTGTAAGGCGAAGTATTTGTGAAAAAGAAATAAAAAAAAAAAGAAAAAGAAAAAGAAAAATCAAATTTTCGTAAAGAAGAGAAAAAAAAAAGAAAAAGAAGAAGAATTAATTCACGCAATTTTTATTAATTATTTACATTAAGTAATTAACTATTACGTCTTAATAATTGATATAAATGTAATGAAATAAAAATCATCGTTATCGTTCGATATTATTTAAAAAAAAAAAAAAGAAAAAAAAAAGCAAATTTAAATAAATAATATTCATGAAATATTCATACCATTCAGGAATTTTTCTAGCCCAATCGCATTTTCCCGTACGTTCGTCAAATGCCTGTCCAAGTTTACAACCACTTCTCCTTGGTATTTCACCGTTTACGCATACGTAAAAATATTGACAATCCTCGGTATCGGGATATCTTGGATGTGTTGCAGCAATCGAATCGTCGACCTTAGGACAGGTAAAATTAAATAATTCCCTGGATCCGCAGCCCTTTTTTTGTGCCTCATCGGGCCAATTGCATATACCAGTCTTCTCCGAAAATACAAGCCCGTCCGGACACGTGATCATATTGTATTTCCCTTCGACGCAATAATAGAAAGTGTCGCAGTTCCTTGTATCCTCGTGTGCGAAATATCCGTGCATACGTGGGCAGTGCGGCGATGGTTGAGGTTTTTCTAATGTACATGTATATATATATATAAAAAAAAAAAAAAAAAAAAAAAAAAAAATAATCATATTATGGATATCATGTTAAACGAGATTAAATGGATAACCTTTCAGTTAGCGTTCATAGCGTACAAAGGAACGCTGACATTTAAAAAAGTTTTTCTTTTTTAAAGAACGCGAGGATGAAAGAGGAGAGGAAATTTTTTTTTCCAAGCGAATCTAAAAGTACGAATTGAAAAGCATATCTTATCGAATAATTAAGGGCTGATTGTCTTGTCAAGTTTTATTCCTATGGGGAAAATATTTTTTTCTCTTGTTCTTTCCTTTCGATTTCGATAAATAAGATTTCACGGGCAACGTTCTAACTTTTTTCTTCGTAGAAATGAAAAAAATTATGAAAATTTCAATAGTCATAGTAATGTCGTTAGCTAAGGACGATCGGTTGATTTCTTTTTTTTTTTTTTTCTTTCGCCGTTAAAACGTTCAAATTTTCAACGAAAAATTCATACGTTTATATTTTCTAAACAGTCAGCATTTATTTCTTGACCCAAAAAAATTTCCAAATTTTAATCGATCCGTCATTCAGTCAAAACATTATTTTAAATGAAATTTCAATAACTTCATATCTCTACGTAAAAAAAAAAAATTAGGATGCTGCCAACGTAAACTGAATTTTTTTTTCGTACGATTATAGATCAAAGAATTTTAATACGTAAGATTTATTTCTATGGGAAAAAAAATTTCTTTCCCCGTACCAAAAAAAAAAAAAAAAAAAAAACGTTTAGTAACCACCGCGAAATTTGCAATCCCTTTCTTGAGAGAAAAACAAACAAAAAAAATAAAGAAATATAAAAAAAAAAAAAAAAAAGATAATAATAATAATAATAATAATAATCTTTCAACATTATAACGATCTCTTTAAAAAAAAAAAAAAAAAAAAAAGAAAAAAAAGTCAAAAAGTCAAACTAGTCGAACGTTTTAATTGTCAAAATGACAAAAGAAGAAGTGATCTCTCTCGCGGGCGACATTTACTAATATTTAAATTTGAAAAATTTACTCGACTCGAATAAGCCGAAGAATTTGCTTCTACATTTATTTTTTTCGTCTCCTTTCCTTTTCCTTTCCTTTTCCTTTTTTCCTTCTTTCTTTTTTTCTTTTTACAGTCTTTGAAAACGAGTTTCGTGTCGACCTTTCTCCGTGTCGTTTGATTCCCTTGTCACGTTCTTCTCTCGAACGTAACCTTGAGTATGAGAAAAGAGAAAATAGAGTCGTCGTCGTCGTCGTCGTCGTCGTCGTCGTCGTCGTCGTTATAGTCGTCATCGAGTTGCACTTCGTAAAAAAAAAAAAAAAAAAAAAGATGGCGATTTGTATTCGATGATTTGAGAAAATATAGAAGATACAACTGGTGCGGTGGATTAGGAGAAAAGAAAAAAAGAAATATTAGGTGTGAACAACGAAAGTTATGATGATGATAATGATGATGATGACAACGACAATGACAATAACGATGATGACGATGATGATAATGAAGATGATGATAACATACGTAGTCCTGGTCTCTTGGTACAATCAATGCCGAACGGTAAATCACACTTTTCATGTTGCGGACTGAAATCATTGAAGACCAAACCGTCCGGACAGAGTTTCACCGTAAATTTCCCGTCCCGACAATCGTAATACTTGTCGCATTGTTCACCGTCGGGAAAGTAACCATTTGGTTCAGGACATTGATCCGATAGTTCGTCCTCGTCCTCATAATCTTCTTCTTCCTCTTCAATCGCCGTCGTTGTTCCTACTTCTTTTCTTTTCAACGTTGGCAACGATGCCTTACGACGACTTTGCTCGGCTGCCTCCTGTTTTCTCGTTAAGGCAGTTACAGTCGCTAAGTTCAAAAAAAAAAAAAAAAAAAAATAGGAAAAAAAAAGACAAAGAAAACAATATGTTATTTACTGATGAGTGTATGTGTGTGTGTGTCTATATGTGAGAGAACAAGAGAGAGAGAGAGAGAGAGAGAGAGAGAGTTCAATGACAGTTACTACTCAATCAAACTTATTATAGTGTTTCTAAACAATTGTTTTATACTATACTATTATCGATCAGATTTGAAAGTAGAATCTAATCGTACAAGAGTTATTTATGTAAATACATTCATCCTTTAAAGAATCCTTGTTATTTTATATAAGAGAAAGTATAGATCAATTGTTAAGTGACAAGGACATTTATGTGGGGTGCTGAGGATGGGAGGGGAAGGGATGGGATGGGAAGGAGGGAGACAAAGAATGCAGAAATATACCGAGGATATATATATATATATATATTATTTAAGAATAAAGAAAAAGTAGAATTAATCGATTTGAGTTGGCAGTAAGGGTCAACTGGTTCAAAAGATTTTCAAGGTGATACAACGTCTACGTCCCTGAAGCAACGTGCCGGTCGACCTCGGTAACGAATGAAGAAAGCGAGAAAGTTAGCAACTTTCCTCCATATTTTAGACTGCTAATCGATATATGTATATATATAGACATCAGTGATTCTTCTAATCGATCGTACGATTTCGCCACCGTGATTGAGATATTTAATGAAATGGTTAATTGGATGAATATTTTATCAGATCGGGGCTGGAGTGGGGGTGAGTTGGGGGAGTGGGGGGAGAGAGAACGAAAATAAAAAATTAAGAGAAAAACAAAAACGAGACAAAAAGGTAACAGATTAATGTATCCTCGAAAATCTATTTATAGTTATATTATAATGCAGTTATTCGCAGGGACGTATCACGAGCCTCTAATAAGAAACATTCTCTTATGGGACACGTTCATAATATCGAATAAGTTAAAACGTAAAACGATTAATCCCAAATCCTTGCAAACGATTAAAATGAAAATCTATGCGCATATGGCAAATGAAAAAGGAGGAGTGGAGTAGGGTGGGGGTAGGGTGGTGGTGGGGAGAGGAGAGATTCGTTTCACTAATGCATCTAATTAAAATAGACACACGTCGTGACAGTACGATCATGCATCTAACGAGGATCGATCATTGTAAATTGTTAACCATTAAATTCGATCGACGAACGTGTCTTGAGAAGGAAATAAATAAAAAGAAAAAAAAAAAAAGAAGAAAAAAAGAAAAAAAGAACCAAGACAATAAATAAATAATAAATAATAAATAAGAGAAAAGAAAAAAATATCTGTTAAGTTCGTAAGAACGCTGATGCTGTCGCTAGTTGCTAGCGCTGTTGTCGCTACTGTTCCTGTTTTTTTTTTTCTTTTTGTTTGTTCGTTTGTTTTTTTTTTTGTTTTCTTTTTTTCTTTTGTTTACTACTGCAGTTGCCGTTGACGTTGGCGTTGCTCTAAGAACTTACTTAAACAGACGAGTAGGCACAGAAAACACGCCTTCTTCATCTTACTTGAGGAGAGTAGTTAGTGTGCCGTTAGACGTTTGATTATGGACCGCGCGTCCCCTTCGAAATCGCGAATTCAATTACGGTCCTTTTAAACGCGATGAAATTGATGACTAGAGACTACTGGGCCGCGTCGATGCGAAACCGGGTCTTTATATGTATCCCCCACTATAACCGCACGCTGACGATGATGAGGTTACAACACTACCAAGATCGCGTACAGTCTAAGGAGAACCGTTAACCTCTTCTGCATGCTCCCTTGCATTTCCTACATTTCATTTATTGAAAAGTTGCATCTCCTTTGAGAATCCTCCATTGTTTCGCGAAGAACAAAAAATAAACAAAAAAAAAAAAAAAAAGAAAAGAAAGAAAAAAAAAAGAAATAAGAAAAAGTAAAATAAGAAGAAAGCAATTTGATTTTCATTGAATTATTATTATTATTATTATTATTATTATTATTATTATTATTATTATTATTATTATTATTATATGTTTTTTCTAGTTTTTTTTGTTTCTTTTTTCTTTCTTCTTTTTTTTTTTTTTTTTTTTGTAAGAACTTCCCATCAAAGGATCAAACTTTCTCAACGTGAAAAAGATTTAATCCTTTGTTTGTTGATGATACTATTTAAAGAAATATTATTCATTGTGTTTTTATAAGAAAGGTCATACGTTATGTTGACTCAATATCGAATTTAATTAAAATTTAAATTAATTGACGAAGCTTGAGGGATTCAAAACGTTGAACAAAATTTAGGGTTAAATTCTTTTATTCTTTTTAAATTCCATATATATATATATATATATATTCGTACGAAAGGCCGGTTTGCAAAGAAAAACAAAGAAATGACGGCACGGCGCGTTAGGGAACGTTACGAATCCACCTTGAAATTCCAATATCCTAAAATGTCAAAAGGTTCACCAGTTATCCTGAAAGGACTAAGACTACGAGATCCCGTACCATAGTCACACGTATTATTTATTTACTATAGCTGCGATATCTTATGATTATATTTTTGTACGAATTTTCTAATAAATGTTCAATTATAAATTTCCTGATTTGTACGATTAAAAAAAAAAAAAGAAAAAGAAAATATAATGTTTCAAATTTTCTTTGGAATATAAAACAATATTTTTCATCGATATTACAATTCGATTCATTTTTTATAGTCTAATAATTTTCTATCTAATTATAGGTTACATGCATAGAAAATGATTAAAGGATACATGCATAGAAAATTATTGATACTATGTATTACTTTCTTCGTAGGATCGCAAATCATATGTAATTGTATATATACATATATATATATATATGTATATTATCTGCATCGTGTATATAGAAACGTAGATAGCTTTCATAGAAAGATGGCGACGAATGTTGGTGACGTTACTGCCACCTATAAAAGTTTTACCTAAGCATGTAATTAGAACGCCAATAGATGTTACATGAAATAAAATAAACGTGATAAAAATGTAAAATATCATATTTAAGCTATAAGAAATGATAAAATGAACGAGAGAAAGAAATATATTACGTTGGATTAAATTAGAACGTAGAATATAGTTCGATTATCGTAGGCCAGATGGCGCGATTAAATCGCCAAATATGTGCTACACGAAATAAAGTAAATAAAATAAAAATATACAGTTATATGTTTAAGCGAAAGATAGTAATGAAAAATAACGAGAGTAAAAAATATAAATATGACGTATCATTTAATTTCAAGAAATTTTTGAAGAAATGTAATTCGCTTGACGAACGCTAGATGACGCGATTAAATCACCAATGGATGTTACGCGAGGTCCTATAGGTCATTAAAT
>NW_023395870.1:1082500-1100000 GCF_014083535.2 Vespa mandarinia
GGTACATCTTTTGACTCATACTAAACGGAGCGGCATGGGCTTGACCTGCGACGTTTGTCAAGAGTCATGTCGCAATAGAGCGGATTATGTTACCCATATAAAGCAGCACATAGAGGCAGGCGAGAAAATGGGACCGGACGGTTTACAGCCGGACAATAAGAGTAAAATTGAATTGGATTCGGAAGAGGAGGAGGAGGAGGAGGAACAATATTCCGATGGCGACGACGATTATGAGCCACCGGCATACATAATTAAAAAACTTCCGAAGAGTAAGCCTACCGAGAGCGAGGAAGAGGCCGATAGAGTCGACAAAGAGGATCGTAAAGAGCATGTAGTATATGTCAGAGGTAAAGATGGTAATATGATGAAGAAGACGATAAAAACATTGATGCCCGTTCAACGTAGAGAGGTACAAGATACGAAACCTAAAGCGAGTCCTAGCAATACGCCATCGAATGTGAAAGCGCAACAATTGAAGGATGAAAAGACACGAATTGACGATACCGAGGCACAGGTACAAAAAATCGTTGCCTCTGTCTTTAAAGAACATAAAATACCTCTGAAGCATCAAAATGTTAATCAGGAACATGGTAAGGATGGTACACCGTCATCTAGCAGTGGTCAAACTGTCAAATCTCAAACGTCGTCGCAAAGCTCACAGGGGCAGGTATCTTCCAAGGATGAAAAAGCAGACATGTCTACATCGAAATCTGTTAACACGGTTAAGGTTTTCAAGAGATTCGTCGTTAGGAAACCAGGTAATACCGGTGTAGAAACGTCATCTATAACGTCGACGGGGAAAGAATCCGTCGCTGAATTGTCCAATCTTTTAACCCAAGCTACGTCATCGGGTGGACACAAGGTCACGAAAAGAGTTATAGTACGTAGAATCATTCGACAGGGTGATACTACGAGAGAGGTAATCATGAATCCAGATGGTACGGTAATAGATCCAGCTGAATTGGCTAAATTACCTACCGGTAATGTTGTTAAAAGAGTTATCGTTAAAAAGCCATTGGATAAAACTTCTGGATTGGTACAGGCCGTTCTTCAATCCTCTCAGGATACACGGCCAACTACTACCACATTGAAAACAAACGAAACTATGGCAACCGACTCGCCAAAGTTCGAATTAAAGACCTCACAATCGTCTAACATGTCATTGCCAACGTCGAAGACAACAACGGTAGGACAAAAAATAAGTGGTGGTCTTACGAAGGACGATCAAGAGACTAAAGAGAAATTGGAACAATTGGAGAAACGTGTTGAACAGCAACGCCTTAAGATCGAGGAATTACAAGCTAGAAAACAACAGGAGTACGAACCGATAGACGAGATGTTACCAGAAAGACATGATGAATCTGAGGACGAACAACAATTACCATTAAAGAGGGTGTTCGTTAAGAGGAAACAAAGTATTTACGATGAGGAACAGGAATATAACGATGACGTTAAACCAATTACCTTTACCAGTTCTTCCGAGAAGGATGATAACGAACAGCAAGATACTAAAGATGAGAATCAGGATAATTTTCAAAAATTACCCGTTATAACGACTACAGCGACTACAACTACGATAACGACGGATACCGTACAACTCGAAGTTCCTTCGTTATCGACAACGGTCCCTACATTGACAACCGTACCACCGTCTACTACGACGACAGCCTTGGTATTGGCCACTCCTATTTGTACACCTCGTAAAGAAACTAGACAAGCTACCTTGACAAGCTCAAAAGTATACGGTAACAAAAAGATAATAGTTGTTAAATCTGAGGAAACATCGGAGGTTGACGAAATGAATCGGGAACTTAGCAGCATACTCGATTCGGCTGATACTGTTGCGAAAATTCAAGAAACAGTATTAACGAATCTTACGCAAATTTCAGGGGTCGGTGATAATTCTCAAAAGTCTTCTTATTCTGGTGATAAATTAAAAGTCGCGTCTCATGTAACGGGATCTACAACGCCAATGGAGATCGAGGAAACTACGATAACCGAGGAAGAAACTATCAATGATAAGGAAGAAAATTTGAAAATTCAAAGGGTCGTAAGCATGGACGTATTGGATACACAGGTTATTGAATTTAAGCCTGAATTGGAACATACCACGGAACAGATCGTTGAACAGGACGATAATCAAGAATCATCTTTGACATTGGACACTCAAGATCTGTCGGAGTCGACAGATATTTTTGAACCATCTGACAATGTTCTCGACGTACAGAAAAATGATAATACATTGGAGGATTCGGTTATCGAGTTGCATCATGAGAACGAGTCGATTAATTTGAACGACACTAATGACAGTCAGGACAGTCTCGAGGATAAACTATCGCAGATGGAGGGTTAAATTGCGGGATTATTTTATTATATTAAAAAGTGTCTCTCAAACTGAATCTACGATACTACTACTACTATTACTACTACTGCTACTACTACTACTACTACTACTACTACTACAATTATTACTGCTAGTACTACTACTACTACTTTTTAAAAAAAGTGCATCTTAAAATGATCTATTTCTTCTTCTTTTTTTTTTTTTATTTTTTTTTAGATATACATGTGGGTTTTCTTTTTGTGACATTAAAGTCCGGCAACCGACTTTAGAATTAATATTCTCCAATAAACATTATTGTATTATCACACACACACACATACATATGTACATTCTATCGAGATATTTCATTCGTTTGTTAACAGCTATAATCACACACACACACACACAAACATACACGCGCGCGCATGCGAGCGCATACAGACATACACACACATACTTTTTTTTTTATTTTTTTCCTTCAATGAAATAACTGTTGAACGATCGTCATATGAATATCATATCCACATATTAATAATCATATCCACAATTTCATTAATTATAATTATTAAATTAGTTATTGTCCTATACATTTTATTTCTATTCGGGGGGGGGGGAAAAAAAAGAGAAGAGAAGGAAAGGAAAGAAAAAAAGGAAGAAAAGAAAAAACAGGGAATAAAGACAGAAAAATAAATTAACGATTTATTTAGAAACGATCGACTATATTTTTTTTTTTTTTTTTTTTTTCTTTAAAGTAGTGGTACACATTTTAGCGATTTATTGAACAAGTTTAGTTGGATATGTTTAAATGTATGTTTAAATGCTCTAAATGAAAGATTTTAATGAATTAGTTTCGAGTGATCAATGGATACGTCATTTTAATAAAATATGAAGTTACATATACATACATACATATATACATACATACATACATATTTATATATGTAACTTCTAGCGTGTAGTTAAAAGTTTACTACGAAATCAAGAAGAATGGTGGTGCATATATACATATTAAGAATTGTTTTAAGACTATTTGAAATTATCTCTATCGGATAAAAAAAGAACAAAAGAAAAAGAAGAAAAAAAAAATTAATTATATATATATATATATATATATATATGTATATGTATATGTATATATATATATATATGATTATTATTATGGTATATAGATATTAGTAAATATGTTGTACATGCTAAACTTCATTGGTCTTATTATTTGGTTTTGTTTTTTATGGTTTCGTTTTTTTTTTTTTTTCAGACATCCCACCCTGGAAAATAAATAAACATCGATTGTACAGTTTTATACAATATATAATATACTTTATTTTCTATGGCAGATGGTAGCTTGCATATATTAAAATGTACATTTTAATTGTCGTCGTATTAATGTTAATCATGTATACATCATCTCGGTTTATATAAATATTTTCGGAAAAGGAATTTCGATATCTGAATTTACGAGAAAAAAGAAAAAATAATAATAATAATAATAATAATAATATTAATGATAATAATAATGATGATGATGATGATAATAATAATAATAAAAAAAAAATATAATAATAATAATAATAATAATAAAGAAAGAAAAATGTTAATGGTCGATAGATTAAATAATATATGTTATATTATGAAAGTAATCTTTTCATTTATTGTGAATAATATGAAAAACTTAATTAATTAGAAATGAATTGGTTGTTACCATAACTATATGGAATTATATATATATACACATATACATATACATATATATATATATATATATATATATATATATATATATATATTATAAATACATTTCTCTTATCCTTTTTCATTTTTATTTTTATTTTATTTTTTATTTTTTTTCGATGATTCGACGGAATCAGGATTTTGATCCTTCCTGCACCCCCCTTCCCTCCCTTAATGTAAGCAATCAAATACGAAATGTTATTTTGAGAATATAAAAAAGGATAAGCGGGGTAACAATACAATTTTGTTAGACGATTTGGCAAAATGTTTTTTTTTTCTTTATTTATTTTTCTGGTTTTTTTTTTGTTTTCTTTTTGTTTTTTTTTTTTTGCTTTTCGTTTTTTTTTTCTTTTCGATTTCCATTTTCTTTTGATCGTCGTCAATGTCGTTGGATAGGTCGTAGGTGTGGAGAGCATGCGTTGGATGAGCGGAAAAAACCGTAGAACGATAATTCGAGATTATTATTAATTAACAATTAACGATATTATAATTCGTGAAAGCAAAGTTGTCACAGGTGTGTCAATATGCGTTTCGTAATTATATAATTAATCGTCTTTGGCCTGTCCAGGTGTTTGCTTCTTTTTTTCTTTTTCTTTTTTTTTTCTTTTTTTTCTTTTTTTTTTTTTTTCTTTTTTTTTACGGTATTTTTTGTTCTTTTTCTATAAAATTATATTAGTAAACTTTTCATTGTTATTAATTATCTCAAAATGTCAGATAAGAGATATATAAGAATTATATATATATATGTGTGTGTGTGTGTGTGTGTGTGTGTGTGTGTGTGTGTGCGCGCGTGTGTGTATATATATATATGACACATTTTATTACATGTATTATATAAAATGTGTCATTCCGTACGATTATTATTACATGCAGTTAACCAGTTAACCCATCTCCTCATTTGTTCATGTCGATCGTTTTTCAAGGCAGCAGCAAGTACAAGAGAAAAAAAAAATGAAAAAGAAACATTCAAAGGAAGAGTTTAGTAAATTGGCATATATGTGGTTGATTAATTAGTGACGCTCAAGCGGGATGGACGTTCTTCCTTCCGGTAAGATTCTGGAGCTGTAAAACAATAGTTTTTCCGTATTTTTATCATTGATCTCGATTATCTTCTTTTTGGTTTTTTTTTTGTTTTTATTTCTTTTCTTTTCTTTTTTTTTCATTCTCTTTTTTGAATATTTTTTTTTTCTTTTTTTTTTTTTTTTTTTTTGTTCGCTCTCTCTCTCTCTCTCTCTCTCTCTCGTTATGTTGGTCTCTTTAGAGTCCTCCTCTTCCGCTGTCTATGTACTCGAACCTCTGCGAGATAGAGACGATGATAAAAACTATGTGAAAATGATTTAACACCGAACGATGATAAATAATCGATTTTCTCTTATTCAACGTGTATGCATTTTTAGATATCCGTCAATGCTATAATATTCTATCAGTTTTACAAATCGTCGAAGGATTTACTTTTTAAACCGAATAACTTAACTTTTTTTTTAATCGAATTGATTAACTCAACTTTAATGTAGTAAAGGAAAATATCGTACGGTTAATTGAATTATTATCTATTATCTATTATCTATTATCCTTTTTATTGTTTTTTTTTTTTTCAATATTTGATCGTTCGATCGATATTTTATGTTGATTATTTATTTATTTATTTATTTATTTATTTATTTATTTTTTTTTAATTGTTATTTTTTATGATAATTAATTGATCAATATATATGAATAACTACGATTATTATATTTATCCATCTAATATCTAATCTAAGTATAATTAATTGTAGCCTTTATTTATTTATTTGCTTTGCTTTTCTTTTTTTTTTTTCTTTCTTCATCGTCGCCTTATCTGTAATTA
Source organism: Vespa mandarinia (assembly GCF_014083535.2). Classification (NCBI taxonomy): domain Eukaryota; kingdom Metazoa; phylum Arthropoda; class Insecta; order Hymenoptera; family Vespidae; genus Vespa; species Vespa mandarinia. The sequence goes on from NW_023395870.1 coordinate 1,088,401, forward strand.
ATCTGTTATAATTCTTTTTTTTTTTTCTTTTCCTTTTTTTCTTTTCCTTTTTTTTTAAATTCGTGGATTACTTCTTTAAGATGTAGATATAAAGTTATTCGGTTTGAAAATATCTTCGAATATATTTTTAAAAAAAGACACTGCATATATTTAAAGTGTTTTATATATATATATATATATATATATATATATATATATATAATTTATTACAATATTGTATAAATATTTCTTAAATATCATACCTCTTTCTCTTCCATGGCTACGGTCGCGTATTGCCTTGTAGATATTTCTTCTTTCTTTGCTGGACCAACAGCATGTGTATAAATCAAACCACCAGCGAGTCCACCCAGAATAGGACCAACCCAATATAACCAATGATCATTAAAGGCATTCATAACAACGGAACTTCCCAATGATCGTGCTGGATTCATTCCAGCACCTGTTCTTGGAACCTAAAATGTCAGACATGATTAAATATTTCGATAATTTTTTTCTTTTTCTTTCGTTTAATATTTTTAGGTAATATACGTCGACATATGTCTAAATGGAATAAACGAGTATAGTTATTGGTCTAATTCATTTTTTTGTTCGTTTCTTTTCTTTTTTTTTTGTTTATAATAATAATATAGAATGTTTATTAGATTTCATGTTTTTGTTTATTTATTTATTTATTTATTTTTTTTTTTTTTTTCATTTGCACTCATTTTATTCCATTCAAAAGTATACAATTTTTCTTTTTATTAGATTTCATTAGGTTTTGTCGAAGTTAATTTTATATTGATAATATATACGGGGTAAACAATATAATGATTAATCCATACTATATTTATTTTTTTTTTTATATATATATATATATATATATATATATATATATATGTATATATATATATATAGAATAATCATTATTATATATAGAATAATCATTAGATTTAATTGTTCATTCGTATTCGTTCTGCTCTATTCGAGTGTGTAAATTGGTTTATTTTTTTTTTCATTGATTTTTTTTTTTTGATTTTTTTTTTTTTTTGATTTTTATTAAGTTCTTGTAGACGCAATGACGATGATTCCATATAGATGGGGATAAGAAATATAGGAATTAGTTATACTATATTTTTTTTTTTTTTCTTTCTTTTAATAACAATGACGTAGCATATTCGTTAGACTTCATTTTTTCATTCGAATTTATTTACATTTATTCGAACGTGTAAATTTAGATTTTTATTAGATTTTTATATACGCAATGCTGATAATTGCATATAGACGATGTAAACAAATATATTGATTAGATGTACTATATATATATATATATATATATATATTTTTTTTTTTTTTTTTTTTTTTTTTTTTTTTAACAATAATGATAAAGATTATTTATTAGATTTCATTTGTTTCATTCGAATTCATTTCACACATTTGAACGTATAACTTTTTATTATGTCTTTTAGATTTTAATAAATAAACATTTCTTATATTACTTTTTAATATCCAATATAGGTAGTCTGTAAAATATTCTAAATCTTTGTTATATCAAAGGAAAAAGAAAAAGAAAAGAAAATATATATATATAAAAAAAAAAAAAGAAGAAAAAGAAGAAGAAATTATCAAATACCATGTACTTAATGATCGACGTTCCATTACTTATCACATTATTATTGTACTGTTTTTATAAAAATAAAAAAAAAATAAAAAAATAAAAAAGAGATAGAAAAAAGATAGAAAAAAAGAAAACAAATTAAAATTATCCCTTACACCAACTAGATGTCCAACGGTAACGGAAAGTCCAATCAGCAATGGTGCTATTCCTTTACTGTCAGGCTTTGCACCGTCGCAGGCACCACAAACTACCATAACCAGTATCAACGCCAAAAAAAATTCAATTCCAAGACCTTGAACTGGTGTAACCCCATCGGCAAGAGATACAACGCCAAGACTGACTTCCATGCTTTCGGTTGAGAGTGCCCTTAGTACTGCCGAGCCGGCAATGGCACCGGCACTTTGAGCCAAAACGTAAAGAAAGCCACGAATGATTGGTACCTAAAACAAAAAAAAAAAGAAAAAGGTAACGATATATAACACATTTATTTATTCCATGTTTGTTTAAATTTTTGAGAAACTAAAAATCGAAGTTGTACGAAATTTTAACTATAATGATAATAATAATTTGGAATTTTTCAACAAAATCCCACCGTGCATAAAAAAAAAAAAAAATAGCTAAGCAAAAGATCAGGACAATTTTTAATACCTTCTAATCGTAAAGAGTTAAAAATTAAATTGTATATCATTTAAAAATTTCAAAATTAATAATTGAGTTCAAAATTAAAATCAACATCATTTGTAAGTATATATATATATATATACACAAACATAGACACACACAAATATATACAAAAAATAATTTTTTCCAAGGATTTGAAATATTTTTTTAGAAAAAAAAAAAAAAAAAAAAAAATAACGCAAAAATGAAGCCTAGACTGAAAGATTATGTTGTATTTTCTTTTCTGGTTTTTTTCTTTATTTATTTCTCTCTCTTTCTCTCTATGTCTATCTCGCTCTCGCTATCTCTCTCTATCTCGCTGTCTCGCTCTCGCTATCTCTCTCTGTCTCACTGTCATTCTCTCTTCTGTCACATGAAATCATTCCTGATTAATCATATTAATTATTCGAGGTATATATATATATATATATATATATATATATATGGAAAGTATAAAAATAAATCTGATAAATACGTAGATGTATTGAAGAAACATAATAGAATATGTTTTCCTATTCTGTTGTCTTTACATAGTTACCCGACAAACGTAATTATATATCCATCAGAGAGCTATTATGTATTAACCATTACGCCGCAATGTATGTGATAATTTATTCAATCGCGATATATCATTAGGTTCCTCTTACCTCATTAATTGATAATAACGTTTGAATAAACGTGATAAATCATGCCGCCTAACTGTTAAGATACATTTTTGGTGGCAATTTTAAACGACTAATCGATGATTAATGATTATCATATTAATATCGAATGTCGAAGATGATAGAGACAGACAGTGAAAGGTTTTAATTAATTTATTTTCAAAAAAAAAAAAAAAAAAAAAAAAAAAAGAAAAAAAAGGAAAAAAAAAAGAATGAAAAGAAAAGAGAGAAAGAATTATATTAAAATTTGTATACGAGAAAAATAAATAATATTATTTTATTCATATAAAATAATAAATTTATACCTTTCCAATGATCATTAAGCCAAATGTAACGGCAGGATTTACGTGACCACCAGAAACGTGACCTATCGATTGTATTGCAGCGGCCACGGTCAAACCAAATGCAAGGCTTATCGCCACAACATTTTTCGTTACGACCGATCCACAACCGAAGAAATTTAACAGCATCGTACCAAGAAATTCCGCAAGTAAAGCCCGGTAAAGACCGGACTGTTTATCTGTTAGCTCGTTAGCACCAATTGCTCCTTTTATATCCACCATCTGCAAACATAAACGTATCGTTTTCGTCATAACAAATTTATTTCATAAAAATAAAAAAATAAAAAAAATATATATATACATATATAACTAAATTTTTAAATATAATTAATATGTAAATTATTTTATATAAATTATTAATAGATAAATTATTAAATATATTTTATATATATATATATATATATGTATTTATAAATAAATTTTTATATATAAAAATATATTATATATAGAGGATAATTATAAATTGAATATATATATGTGTGTGTGTGTATATATATTAAAAAATTAAGATTATATATTAAAAAAAGCTTTCGCGATTTTATGTGTACAATATTTAAAAAATACGAAATATTATAAAATTGAATGGTTATTGATTTTTAATATTTATTATCGAATACTTGGTATATTTTTAATCGTTTGTCTTCAAAAAAAAATTAATCAAATAATTATTTGACATGTAGTTGATAATTAATGAGATATTAACGTGTATATTTATATGTGATGTAATATATAAAATATATAAAAATAAATGTAACAATCTTAACATTAACGTTACTAAGTCTGTTAATAATTGAAAACGAAAGATTTTTGGAATTAATTTATAATAACAAAAAAAAAAAAAAAAAGAAAAAGAAATATAGAATGACAGTTTATTTAATTCAAATATTTTATTTATTTAAATATTTCAATTTTAATTAAAACAAAAATTATTATTTTCTTTTATGCACAATGTTGTAATCATATGTCTTTCAGTATACTACTTTTTATTATTAATATTTCATATACATTAAATATATTTATTATTAAAATAATTAAGCATAATAAAAATAATAATAATAATAATAATAATAATAATAATAATAATAATTCCGATATAAATTTTCTTTTTTTACGGTCAAAATTTATTTCATTTTATCGAACAAAAATTTATACATATCGTATACTTCGATATTTGTTATTTCAAAATGATTGTAAATTAACGATCCGTTTGAATACTTCCTTTGTTGTAGAACCGATAAAAAGAGAAGAAAAAGATAGATATATGAAAAAAAATTTTCACGATTATACGCCTGAAATATTTTAAGAGTACAAAATGAAACGTCGAATTAATTATTAAACTTAAGTCTCGTTTGATATTAATAATTTTTATTTATTTATTTATATATATATTTTTTAATATAATTCATAAAAATATCTAATTAATTGAAAACATAGAAATTTTTAGATAGACGCCCTAAGAGATAAATCATTAAAAGTCATTATACTATTGAGACGTAAATCATTCCACAATAGTTTTTTTCCTCTATCTCTCTCTCTCTCTCTCTCTCTCTCTCTCTCTCTCTTTCTCTCTTTCTCTCTTTCTGTCTCACTGTTTAAAATGAGAAAAAAAAACATCATTTAATCTCTCTCATATTGCACTGTTGTTCCAGATAAAACATAACAACGATCAAGGCAACGATAATGATGCATAAACAGGTATTAAAAGCAACGGGTGTTTTTTTTCAATTTTTTTTCTTTTTTTTTTTTGTGTGTTTTTTTTCTCTATGTCTAACACTTTGCCTGGATTCTGAATCTGACAGAATACTTGAGTCATGATCGATAAATTTTTTCAAGTTTATATCGTTACGAAGGGCTACGTATGAAAGTTTTTATATCCTAAATTCTTCCACCTCCCTCCCTCACACCCTCTCTCCCTCATTCTACCTCTCTCATTTTATCTCACGCTTTCATTCAATGGTAGTACCGTTTCTTTTACCGTTAATCACGAAAAAAAGATTGAATAAATCTCTGAAGTGTTGTTCACTTCCCTACTTTGTTCACCGACCGTAATAATTTGTGGTAAAATATGCTGGTTGAGAATAATAATATAATCGATAAAAAGTATTACGTTTGTTTTTAGAAAAAAAAAAAACAGAAAGAAATAGAAAGAGAGAGAGAGAGAGAGAGAGAGAGAGAGAGAGAGAGATTTATGTACATTAGAACGTAACAAGTGTACAAATTAAAGATATTGCGATGATAAATGTTTACATTTGTCACTGTTAAGTGACAATGACGACATGATCGATTGAACGACAAAATCAATGAAAACAAAATAAAAAATAATTTTTAAATTCAATCTAATAAATATAAATATACGATATAATAAGAGATAATAGTAATAGTAATAATAATATAATCGATAAAAAGTATCACGTTTGTTTTTAGAAAAAAGAAAAAAAAAACCGGAAAGAGATAGAAAGAGAGAGAGAGAGAGAGAGAGAGAGAGAGAGATTTATATGCATTAGAACGTAACAAGTGTACAAATTAAAGATATTGCAATGATAAATGTAAATACTGTTAAGCTAATGATCGATTGAACGACAAAATCATTGAAAATAAAATAAAAAATAATTTTTAAATTCAATCTAATAAATATAAATATACGATATAATAAGAGATAATAGTCAATCGAATAAAAGCAACACTGGAATATCTGAAATTTAATAAATACATGAGTACGATATTAGACAATAAATATTTTAGTTAAATATTTTGTAATGATTTTGCGAATAGCGTTAAGTGTATGATCGAATGAATAACAAAATTGTCAAAAAGAAAATAAAAAAAAATATATATATATATATATATATAAAAGAATAGAAACAATGCCATAATATCTAAAGTTTAGATGAATACGTATAATTTTAAGATATTACATTGATACATGTTAATGGTGTTAAGCGTAAAATTGTCAAAAATAAAATAAAAAAAAAAATATATACATATATATATAAATATAAAAGAATAGAAACAATGCCATAATATCTAAAGTTTAGATGAATACGTATAATTTTAAGATATTACAATGATACATGTTAATGGTGTTAAGCGTAAAATTGTCAAAAATAAAATTAAAAAAAAAAAATATATATATATATATATATTTATATAATTAGAAACAAAGTCGTATCTAAAGTTTCAATAAATACGTGTATAAGATGTGAAAGTAGTAGTAACGATAATAACGAATACAAATGAGATAGGATGATAGACAGTGACAGTATGTGTGACGTATCGAATACATTTAGCGATTCACCATTGGCTCGTTCTGCGAATTTAGATCGAGGACGGTTAAACGGCGAGGGGGGAAAAAACGTCCGCCGATAGAAACGATACGAAAGCTTATTTTACGATTTTAACGAGTCATCAGATATATCCAGGTTAACATTACGCATGCAGATCAGTACATCCTCGGATTGACAAGAATTTACCGGTGTTGGCAACTTGGTAATTTTCGATAGACTCGAATTACTTAATAAGTTCCTGGCAAGTGGAGTCGATTAATCGGTCATTCGTTTTATTAACAAATCGATGTGTTTATTTTTTTTTTTGTTTTTTTTTGTTTTTTTTATTATTATTATTTCTTTTTACTTTTGTTTGTCTCTTTTCCTCTTCTTTTTTCTTTCAAGAACTTGTATAATGATACTACGAGAATTAATTTTGTATATATATATATATATATATATATATATATATATGTATATATATATCTTTTTTTTTTCTTTGTATCTTTTTTTAGTAAACCGCAATGATAACTGAAGTTGATTAGAGTTATATAAACCGACATTTTATTTCCTCTTTATTTCCTTTATTCTTTTTTTTCTTTCGATAATTTGAATGATTCTTCAAAACATATATCTAATATATATGTATATATATATATATTTTTTTTCTTTTATTTAATTAAATGATAATTAAGCTTGATTAATCGGTCATTCGTTTTATTAGACATCGATGTGTTATTTCCCATTTTTTTTTTCGACACTTTTGAACAACGGTTCTTCGAAACGTTATCTATATATATATATATATATATATATATATATATATATATATATATATACACATATACTTCTCGTTTTTAATTAACCGCATAAATAACTGGAGTTAATTAATTGGTCACTCGTTTTATTAAAAACTGATGTGTTATTTCCTTTTCCTTTCTTTTTTTTTTCGACAATTTAAATAATGATTCAAAGATGCGTTTAATATATGCATATATAGAAGATTTAATATATGGGTATATGTATATATATATATCCTTCTTTTTTTTTTAATTAGCCATAATGAAAACTAGAGTTTAATAATTGGTCAGTCGTTTTATTAAAAATCGAAGTGTTATTTCTTTTTTTTTTTCTTTTTCGACAATTTGGACAATGATACTTCTTGACGTAATCTAATATTATTTATATATATATATATTTTTTTTAATTTTAATTTTTATTATTATTTATTAATTATTATTATTATTTTTATTATTTTCTTTTATTTTATTTATTTTCTATTTTCGATCCTTTTAATAACTTGATCAATGACTCTTCTCAAATACGATCTAACATACATATATATATATATATATATATTTTATTTTTTTCATCTTTTTTTCATTTTTCTTTAATTAATCACAAATGATCGATGATCAAACACAGCGTCTCAAAAACTGGCCGATCCTCTTAACGTAAGCAGGTATATATGTACATACATACAATATAAGTTTAAAGGCTCTTATCATGCAAATAGAAAGATTAATCTTATCTAAAGCTTGAATAGAATTAACCTGGATCTGAACTCTAATTCCATTAATATAATCATATTTGAACGGATCGATTTCAATTCTTTTCTTTCTCTTTCTCTTTCTCTCTCTCTCTCTCTCCCTCTCTCTCTCTCTCTCTCTCTGTCTCTGTCTCTGTCTCTATCTCTCTTTTCTCTTTCTTCATTTGATTCGGTGATCATTCCTTTAGGTATGATTACGCAAACGGGTAATATCATCAACGAGATATGTCTCTAAATCGTGTCTTAACGAATATTGTGGAGGTGGCTGCTTGATTTCACGATGATGTCACACATATACACATACAAATATGTATATATATATATATATATATATATATATATATATATATATATATATAATAGAATTTATAATAGAATTATAAAATAAATAGAATTATATAATAGAATTATAAAAGCATATATATATATATATATATATATATATTATATACTTATACATCGATGTGTGCGAGATCGTTACTTCCACCGTAAGTAATTCACAGCAACGATAAGTTCGTTGTGTTACCATAAACTCATATGTACGATTTACACAGTTAATTCGCCGTGCGCTAATCATTACGAAATCTCGCGAAGGCGATACCACCAGCCATTTTACAATGGACCGAGATAGGATGTTATGCTCTTTTAATATTCAGTCTTAGTAATCGTAGTTATTGGTAATACGTGACGAATAATATGAAGTATCACTTTGAATTTTTTATTATGGAATATTATGGAATATTATGTCTCTGATAAGTTAATTAAAAAATAAATAAATAAATAAATAAATAAATAAATAAATAATTACATTAATTTAATAAAATTCTATTTAATTAAAATTCTATTAAATTCTATCTTGTAATATTATCTAAAAAAAAATGTATGTGTGTGTGTGTGTGTGTGTGTGTGTGTGTGTGTTATTGAATTTACTTTTATAGTACAGTTTATATATGTGTATGCAATATAGATAATATCTGATATTACATATGATATATATTTTTTATGTATGTATGTATGTACATATATATATATATATATAGAGTGTAACAATTAAATATCTTCGTTATTTATGATTTTATGGAAAAAAAATCATTTTTACGTAATAACACTGTTTGAAGGGTAGTTGGGAGGGTGACAGGGGGGTGCACATAGCGATAAGATAATTTTTTTCTGATTGTTAATTTTTTCAAAAAAAATTCGAGATAATCACTGTTTCTCATTTAAATGGAATCATACATCCTTTTATTACGTTTACCCCGATAAATCTCGTAATACTGTATAAAAAAAAACAAAGAAATAAAAAAAGAAAAGAAATAAATATGTATCTATTTATATCGAAAGAAATCATTTGTTTAAAAGATACTTTAACGTCGATATTGTTAAATAAATCATTTGATACAAATGTAGTGAAATTTAATAGATAAATAATAAGATTGCAATGGCAATTAATAAAGCAATATTAAAATTAAAATATTTTTCCATCTACATGGAATAATACTTCTTTTTTTTTTCTTTTTTTTTTTAGAGAGAGACAGAATTATAAGCTGTATCGACTAATGCATTAAAGAAAAAAAAAAGCATATGATTCATTTAAAGAAATAGTAATTACCTCGAAACCTTTTTATAAAAATGACCTTGGAAAATAAATTATCTTATTGCCACAATTATATATACATATGTATATATATATATATGTGTGTGTGTGTGTGTGTGTGTGTGTGTATGTGTGTGTATATTCAACAAATATATTATATCAAAATAGTTCTCTATTTGTATCTAATAGTGTCATGAAAAATTGTATGTATGTGTATATGTATATTTAAGAGATATACTATACTACAATAGTTTTAAATTTGTATATTTAATAGTTTAAATTATTAAATTTGTATATTTAAATAGTTTAAATAAAATATCGTGAGAAATTGTGTATATACACACACATATACACTCACGCTCACACTATATAATTTATATATCATTATATTTAATTTATATATATATACAATATGAAGATATATATTGAATGGAAATATTAAAAAAAAAATTCTACATTTATTCCCTTGGAATTAGTTTTCGTTCTCGGCCTTTTTTTGTTCTGTCTTATTTCTTTTCTTTTTTTTTCTTTTTTCCTTTTTTGAACTCACACTCTATCGATAACTTTTCGGTGCGTTAGACGTATAAAAAGAAAAAAAAAAAAGAAAAGAAAGAAAAAAAGAAAAAAGAGGAAAAAAAAGGAATAGAAAAAAAAGAAAAAGGAAAGATTGAGACATACTTGGATATCGAATTGAATTACTACAAATATATTGTAACTGTTGAATGGGTGGGTTTTTCTAAAGAATATAGGCGACGCGCATATTGATTCGTTCCTGGAATCTGTAGAAACTATTTCTATCGTTGATTCGACGGTATAAGATGATTCTACAATGTAAAATCCCGAATGGATTATCTTAGTCAGATTTTGAATCTTAACTGGTTGATTTCTACGATTCACGTGAAAGCAGAAATAAAAACCGGTTGATTTGACACAAATTAAACGCGGGTTGCGTTCCCGTAGATTTATCGAGTATATATGGCACCGCTTCGTTCTTAAACGGTCGTTGTCCTTCTATGGTTGCTTCTGACTCTAGTTCTTGTCTCTCTCTCTCTCTCTCTCTCTCTCTCTCTCTCTCTCTCTCTTTCTTTCTCTCTTTTTCTTTTTTTTTTATTCTCCATTTTTTCTCTTTTTCTTTTTCCTTTTTTTTTTTGTTTCTATATCTCTCTTCCCTATCTCTTACTATATTTGTCTTACTGTATTTCCTTTCTATTTATCGATAGTATCAATAGTTTGAAACATTTTCAATCGCCAGTACTAAATGATCATTATTCATGATAAAATATATATTGAATAAGTGATCAGTATTATATTGATTATTTAATATTTTAATTTAAAAAAAAAATATATAAAAAAGAAAAATTAATATAAAAGTTAATATAAAAAAAAAAAAAAAAAAAAAAAAAGAAAACCTGTATTATTTAATATTTCAATCAAAATGTTACGCAGATACGATATATGCGTGAAATATTTTATAAATAATTTCATATATTTTGTTTTTAGATGAGAAAAATTTTTCGAATAGAAAAAATATTATAAAGTTTGATTTATTTAGATATAAAATTATTAAATACGCATAAGATTTTGTTTCTCAAATAAAAATTATTCAAGTATTATCTATTATTTATTTGGACATGAAATATTTAATATCTTTTATAAAAGATATTAATATTGTTCATATTAAATATAAATTATTAAAAATATTTCATTAGGTATCGGCCAATTCAATTCAAAATATATTTAAATCATTACATGTTAACTTTCAATCAAGTTTTTTTTTTTGTACATTTTTAATTAACATTTTAATTAAGATATTTTGTAGATCAAATAATTTGTCAGTATTTCATAAATGAACGATTAATATTTCTAATTAATCCTTACACTTAATTAATCATAGTGATCATTTATAAATACCGATATTTTATTATAAATACTGAAGA
>NW_023395870.1:1105000-1187500 GCF_014083535.2 Vespa mandarinia
GATAATAATTTCATAGATCGTTTAAATCTTTTATTGGCTCGTGACAATACGATGAGACATAGAACGCGTAAAAAAGAATGAGAGAGAGTGTGACTGAGAGAGAGAGACAGAGAGACAGAGAGACAGAGAGAAAGAGAGAGACAGAGAGACAAAGAGAAAACCTTGTACACACACACATATATATATATATATATATATATATATATATATATTTAACAATCGTAATTTTTTCTTTTTCTAACGTATTAATCGAGGTGAACGATGAACGATGACCATCGACGTTGGCGTCTCGAATCGACCTGAATCAAGTTAGTCCTATAAAACCTGACATTTCGTATATGGCATCTTTACGAGTCAACCACATGGCTTATAATGTATATTTTTTTTTCTTTTTTCTTTTTTTCTTTTTCCCAGAAACAGTCGTTTAAGGATCATGACCTAGCTATAATTCCGGCTGCATTACTCTTTCGACATGACTATCTTTCTTTCTTTTCTTTCTCTCTCTCTCTCTCTCTCTCTCTCTTTCTATATATATATATATATATGTATGTAAATACATAAGATACACCGGTTGAGCCGGTGTTTTCTTCAATCCATATACGTGTGAATACTACTTACGTAGATAAGAATAAAGTCACATATAGAATTGACAAAACGAAAAAAGAAAGAGAAAAAAGTAAAAAGAAGAAGAAAAAAAAAAGAAAAAAATATAGAGAAACAGAAAGAGACAAAACAAACCAAAAACGAACGTAACAATTGTGAGAACAATTATGGGAGCATTGTACTATTACGTTCGAAAAAAAAAAATGTATTCTTGAAGAGATAATAAATATTGTTTATTATTTTCTACAAATGTGCGCTTACCGTTTGATCGTATCAATGATTTTAATCGTAGAAAAAAAAAAAAAAAAAAAGAAAAAAATAAATTGATAGATAAAATAGTAAGGAGCAGGATGGGCAATTACGTTTGTTAATGATAAATCGATGGTTAAATTTTATAGTTAGATAACTGTTTTCTATCACGAAACTACGAATGACTGCAAAGCCAATAGACGAGGATAACCAGATGGCTAACATTGACTATTGCATCTTGTACATTTCTATATTAAGATTTATTACGTACATATCTGCATCTAGTAAGAAACGTCACGATCACTATAATTAAGTCTGGAACCTTAAACTACTTCATCATTTGGCCAAATTTTATCCACAGGTACGCGTTCATTAATGACGAGAGAGAGAGAGAGAGAGAGAAAGAGATCTTTTGTATCAACAATAATTTGTTTTTATTTATTTGGTCGGTATTTCTATTGATTAAAAGGCATGGATGATTTCTTTTTTGTAAAATAAATAAATAAATATATATATATATATATATATATATATATATATATTATTATAAATACTAATCATAAATTTAATGTACTCACAAATTATTATATTTATAAATATTTTTAATTTAAATAGTATTGATAAATTGGTATATTCAGTAATATTTTAATAAAAAAAAAAAAAAAAAAAAAAAAAAAAATACTGACAATTTATTATATCTACAAAAATATTTTATTGAAAAAGATATTGGTGATATTAATATATTTAAAAATGTTATAATTAAAAAGATTTTCATTCAAGAATTATTATATTATGTTTAGAAATATTTTCATTCAAAAATACGTTGACAAGTTATTATATTTACAAATATTTTCCTTCAAAATTATATTGACGAATTATTACGTTTAGAAAATATCTTCATTTAAGAATATATCGACGAGTTATTATGTTTAAAAATAATAAAAAAATATAATTAAAAAAAACATTGACAGTTTATGACATTTACAAATTTCTTAATTGTAATAATACTGATACTTTACTATATTTAAAAAAAATATTTTATCGAAAAAAATATATCGAGAGGATAAGATATTTTGTAAATAATTTAATTGAAAAAATATTCACAAATTATTATTGCTTATTATCACAAATTATTTAAATTGATAAAATACTGACGATTGATTATATTTATAATTATTTTAATTGAAAATGTTTTTGTTTTCTTTTTTTTTTTTTTATTTTTTTTTTATCAATCGGTATAATATTTACCGTTTATATTACGTACTGATACATTTTATTAGAAATATTCATCATTTATTTATAAAAATAACGATTAGAATTGTTAACAAAAAAAAAATATTGATATAACTGAATATACTGATGATATGACCGAACGTTGAAAAATATATAAAATGAAATAAGATTTATTATTTTTTTGCTTTCTTACTTAATCGTCCTTTCTTTCTAATGGTATAATAACAGTTGTATTTCCGTTTTATTTTTTCTTTTTTTTCTTTTTCACATGATAACTTTATTTATTCATAATATTTATTCATGACACGTTACACTCAATGGTAGCACTTCATCGCATGAAAGTTTGATATCGTGCAAAAAATCGAGGAAAAATATCGAATGAAATAATTGCATGCCTGTATTGGTTTAGTTTTACATTTGCGGAATGTAAGAATGCACGAAGTCTTTTAAAATATTCATTTATAGTTAGCAATAAAATAACGCAAATGATAATGTGTAATCATTGTGTTAATCATTTTAAAGTCAATTATTTTGTCGATGATTGTTTTCGAAGAACAAAATTGATATTTCTTCTAAATGTATATATATAACAAAAATGTTCGATTAGAATCAATAATGTATGATATTTTTTTTTTAAAGAATTATTATACTGATTAAATCGAATATACTTCTTTGTTTATAAGTGTATATATGTGTGTGCGTGTGTATGTGTGTGTGTGTGTGTGAGAGAGAAAGAGAAAGAAGATAAATATTATTTCGTCTTCAATATAATTTATTGTATTTGGAAATAATCAGGAAAGTTATGCAAGTCATAATACTCAAGGTCGCATTTATCATAAAACGAATTAAATGTATTTAACTCAAGCGGGATTTTATTCTATGGGATTACATTTTAAAACTTTATTATTCGCGAACAACAATATAAGAAAAACACTCTAGTGTACATATATATATTTTATATATAATATATATATATATTATTAATATAAATAAATAAATATATATATATATATTTGCTAAAATTAAAGACAAGAAAAAAGATATTTAGTTATTAATAATTTTTTAATAAATATTTAGTAATTTTTCTTTTAATTTCTTTTTTTCTCTTTTTTTTTTTGTTTTAAATTTGAATTGATTTATATATATATGTACACCAGACACGATGTTGTATTTTTTTTTATGTCATTAAAATGACTCATTATATTATCATTATGAGGAGAAAAATGTCGACAATTATGTTCGATAAATTAAAAAGAAAAAAAAAGAAAAAGAAAAAGAAAAAAAAAAAAGAAAAGAAAAGAAAATAAAAAGCCAAGTGAATTCGATTAACCGAAATAAACTCGTTCTTCAGAGGCGTCAAAATGATGTTACGTTTACAACCTTCGAAGTAACAAATTATTCAAAAAAAAAAAAAAGAAAAAAAAAAAATTCAAAAAAGAAAAAAAAACGTCGTTACTATTTTTATTATTTTTCATTTTTTAATAGCCAATAAAAAATCAATAAATAATGCTTCAACGTTATCGTTTTCATTCGATCAAATTGTTTCGATAATTTCGAAATCGGTGTCCGAAAATGGATAATATGATAAAAAGAAAAGAAAAAAAAAAAAAAGGAAAAGAAAATGAATTTCTAAAAAATTATTAAATCGATTTAACATAATACTTCGGAACGTACTGTGCTTTACGACAATAGAACCTAGTTAAACATACATACATATATACATACATACATACATACATACATACCTATATACATACACACATACATATATACATATGTTTAGAAGTTAGAATCGTTGTTACGCGTTCCCATTGGTTCTATCTATCGAGTGACCCGACATATGCTAATTATCGCGATATTTTAACACGCGAGCCGCTGGCCGCCATCCATGTTTTCAATGTTGTTAACGCGTAAGTACTAGCGTAACGTTATTAACGAACTTCACTTCGATCTACGAATAAATATTAATATCAGAGCCAAGATCATTAGCATAAATCTGATAGAACATATGTTAGAATAAAATTGTAATAAAAATCGTTATATATTTTTCAAGTGTATCGTGCAAAGAAAGAAAGGAAGAAAGAAAGAAAAAAAAAAAAAAAAAAATAGAAGAAACGTCGATCGACCTAATCTACACCAACACAAATACAAACACTAACACCAATATCGTCAACCATCACACCGAATTTACAAGAGACTATATATATCGGGTGACCTCTTATATAAGGAAGTAATAATACATATGTATGTACGTGTATATATATAAATAAATACATAAATATATGTATTTACGTATGTATGTATGTATGTATGTTTGTGTATATATATATATACGTACGTACGTACGTACGTACGTAGATCGTTTGTTGTAAGGTATGACCGGAAGTCGAGGATAGCGGAACGATTATCCACCTCAGCAGTGCTCTTATCTCATCGTCCTTCGTACCTGGTGTTATTCATTTTAGATCTAAAGGAGTTGGAAAAGGTCGAGGTCACTGCAAGATTTTACACATGTCTAAGATATCACTTTATTAGCATTTTCGTGAAATAAAGAACCCTGTATGTATGTACGTACGTACGTACGTACGTATGTATGTACGTAAATGTTTCGATTTATTTATGTTATCACGTATATTATTTTATCACATCACGAAAATAAAGTTTCATTCATGAAAGATATAATTATGTTTTATCGAAGAGTATATAGACTAATTATATCGGTCTAAGTACTATATCAGAAATTATCTTTTATTAATAATTAATTAATCTATTATAATCGTGATTATTATTTAAATGATAAAGTTATAAATCTATTGGCATGATACTGTAGATATCAAAGATATTTTTATATCATAAAATTAGTTTTATTGTTCACTTCTTAAATATATATATATATATATATATATATATATATATATATATATATTTATTTTATTTTATTAAATTAAGGATCAGTTGAATATCTTATACATATATATATAAAAATAACATATATTATTTTTAATTATATTTTTAATTATATTTTTAATTATATTTTTAATTATATTTTTAATTATATTTCATATTATTTTTTTCTAAAATAACATATATTATTTTTAATATATATATATATATCAAAAACAATTTTCATAATTTATATCTCGAAGTGTAATAAATTTTAAGTTTACAAAATAATTTTATAATATATTATTAAAGTAATTATGTAATATATTTTAAATGTAAGAATCGATTTTCATTTAAATCTTCAATAATTTCTAATCTTTTTTTTATGAAATACTGTATTGTTTTTTTTTTTTTTTTTTTTTTTAATTACATATACTTCAATCGATTATTCTTAAAATTAATTATTAAACAAGCATATGCCTGAAGTTAATAATCAATTTGACATTAACGTTTCATTTTCATTAATTTCAGTTAAATTGAAATATAAATGAAAATTGTTAATAATCATAAATTAATTAAAAAATTTTTTTATTTTCTATTATTAACAGCCACAGAAGAATGGATTAAACTTATTGCAAGATTGGTGATTAAATTTATTGTAAGATTATTTTATGTTTCCCAGATTTTTTTTTTTTTTTAATGACCTTTCGTTTAAAAAAGAAGATCGTTTCAATTCGAAAGTAAATACGTACAGTTGGTGATACAACTATACGCGATAATATCATTATTTAGTCATTAACTTTAGGATAATAGGAGTTCAACTAATTTAAAAAAAAAAAAAAATAATTGATTAAAATATCTGATCGATTGAAAATATACCGTGTGTTCCATTAATAAAACATTAGAAATTATTAACCTATCCAATTTATCTGTAATAAGTGAGACGTTTTATTTCGTACTTTCTAAAAATATTTCATCCGATAAATCGTGAAAATTTTTCTTAATATATATATATATATATATACAAATTTTGTTTTTTTTTTTTTAATATAATATTTTTTTAAATAAAATATTATATAAATATATTATATAAAATATTATATAATATTATATAAAAAATTATTATATAAATATTATATAAAATTTTTAATATATATTTATAATATATATATATATATATATGTATATACAAATTTTGTTGTTTTTTTCTTCTTCTTTTTAATTACTCTTACGGAAAAAGAGATATTCAATCGGATTAAACGTAATTTATAATTTCAATTTATATATTTATAAATTAAAAATTATAAATTATAAATTTTTAATTAATAATTAATAAATTATAATTAACTGCATTTTTTATTTTTTATGAAATAAATATATATACATATATATATATATGCACTGAATATCCGATGTTCTTAGATTTTCTTTTATTATTTTTCATTCTTGATTATTTCACATAACAAACGAGATATTAATTCAAATGAATATTCTTCATTTATGAACAACTTGCATATGCGTTTATACATGCATATATGAATTATTCTTATTTCAGTTAGAACATAAAAGAAAGATCCCGCTAATCCTACTGTGCCCCCCCCCCCCTATTCCACCCTCCAGTTGTCATTGGTTGATTGATCGTAAAGACAGTATGTTACCACTGGCAAACTCTCTGACCATCCCCCATCATCGTCACGCAAGAACGGTATGGTCGATGTCAAGGTCGATTGCCGCACTCTATCTCTTTATCACTCTCTCTCTCTCTCTCTCTCTCTCTCTCTCTTTCTCTCTCTCTCTCTCTCTCTCTCTCTCTCTCCGTCTCTCTGTCTCTCTCTTTCTTATCCCTTCGTATCGTGATATCATTCGTGCAGCAAACAACCAACTAACCAAGCAAGCAAGCAAGCATTTGTTGCACTTTGAGTTTACTGGCTTCTCGCGAAACGAATAGGAATAAGTGACCGACGGTTAGATTAAATTTGAACGTATATTTAACAAGTTTTAAGATAGAACGAAAACGTTATGTCCAAGTTGAAGATAAGTACTTGCGATTGTCGATAGTGATCAAGGGGGATTGTAGGGAGGGTGTAGAAGAGAGGAGGAATAAGTATTTCCCTTGTGGATACTATGGTGGTAGTGCGACGAAAAGTTAATCGAAGAGTTGTGCACCGTTCAGAAACGAAACGCGACACCTATGTTAATCTTTGGAGGGAGTTTTTGGTCTTCCATTCGAGCGTCAACAAGACGGCTAAGAGGTTGACCCTGGCCAAAGGCCAAGTGAGTGTCACGTCGTTTCCGTTTTCTTTTCCTCTTTCTTCTTTTTTTTCTCTTTCTTTCTCTCTCTCTCTCTCTCTCTCTATTTCTTTCTTTCTTCTTTCTTTCTTTCTTTCTTTCTTTCTTTCTTTCTTTCTTTCTCTCGTTTTTTTTTTTTATTCACTCTTAGTTAGTAATAACGAGCATCTCGTGTTCATCGTACCTTCGTTCAGTTCCGTGAAAAAAAGGAAATGATATTAGTCGTGATCAATTGGATTTTTATGTTTTTTTATTTTCTTTCTTTCTTTTATCGTTTTCTTTTTTCATTTATTTATTTTGTATTGTCTGGTTTCACGGAACATGTCTACAATCGCTTCTCTTTTTATCAAATTAATTGTTATCGAATTTCGGAAGAACAAATACGATCAATTTAAGGTTATCCAAATTTGATTGAAAGTTGGGATTAACATACTTTTTTTCTTTTTTTTTTAAATATTTCTATTTATTTTCAATATAATATGATGTAACACCATCAATATAACTTTACGTACTCAGTGTTACGTTTCATTCTGATCTTACTCTACTTTATTAATATTATTATTATTATTATTTTTATTATAATTATTATTATTATTATTATTATTATTATTATTATTATTATTATTCTTTCCCTTTCATTTGTCAAGTTATTAGATTAATTAAATTGGCCTATGCCAAGTTTAATATTTCTTTTTATACATTTAGGAAATGCTAGCACTATGACATACGTTTTTAATATAATTACTTACTGAATTATCTTTTTCGCGTGCGTATATGCTTGCGTGCGTGTTTGTGTTTGTGTATGTGAAAATGTGAATGTAGAATTCTTTTGCGTTTGAAAAATTGTTCCGACAATTTCTAATCACTGATATTATTAGTGATATTATTTTATTTCTATATTCGTGTCATCGTGTCACATCATCGTCATCATCGTCATTATCATTATTATTATTTAACGTGAAGAGAAGTGATAACATTACGATAGATCATTGATCTAATATTAATCTTAAATTTTATAGGATCATATAAATTATATTTTGTTTAATCCATTTCATTTGTATCGGATTAAAGGAGATTTATTCTCCTTTTATTTTTATTTTTCTTTTTTTATTGTATTTTCTTTTTTTTCTTTTTTTTTTTTTTTCACTGGATTATCGATGCGTCGTTTGACGTGACACGTAAATGACGCAAAGACAAACCTTAACGCAGCAGTTACGTGATCGAGCGTGCACCATACCACGCGATCATCGTTTTTTCTCGGTCCTTTGTATGTTTCCTCCGTTCGTTTCTCTCTCTCTTTCCCTCTCTGTCTGTCTGTTTGTCTGTCTGTCTGTCTTTCTCTCTTTATTATCTTTTCTCTTTGTCTACGTATCACAACTATTATTTTCACGGAGTCTTAGCAACGTTAGAATCTAATGAATCCGTCAATGTGTTACGCTTAATGTGCCGTCCAATGGAAGAACTATCGTTCACCATGAAATCATAAGTCTCGTTGGAACTAACGTTTCCGATCGTTTTTCAAGATCTTTGTCAAGGTCACAGGATATATCTTGAATTATTCGAATTGAATTGTATACGAAATGACGGGAAACATTATTTCAATGATATCGCGATATTTTATATACGTATATATATATGTATATAATGTATATAAAATTGATAAATAAATGATGTAACGAGTAAATTTTATTTCTTAGTATTGTTAGATTTAATATCAATAGAAACGAAAGACAATTATAATAAATGATTGATAACTGATTGAAAGAACTCAAGTTTTATTTAATAATTAATTTATTTGATTAAGAGAAATTTGTTGAAATAAAAAAAATTATTTATCATTTAAAATAATTTATATCGTGTAAACGATAAACGTTTACAATTGAAATATTATCAATCATAGGTGAGAAAAATTTTTGTTAAATAAAAAAAAATTATTTAAATAATTTATCATGACGTATGAATGATCATTATAAATGTTTTTCGGAGATAATAAAATTTTTTGTTCAATAAAATATATCACTTAAACAAGATCATATTGCACGAACGATATTATCGTTTTGATTAATAATTATTAATTATTATTGATCATAGAGAAAAAAAAAAAAAAGAAAAAAAAAAGAAAAAAGAAAATTTCTCGGTAATGATATTATTTTAACAATTTTCCATTACTCATTGAATTAAATTTCTTAGTATTCCTAATATCAATTTAACAAGATTCCAAAGGAGATAAACGTCTATTAATTTATGAAATTCATTCGTGTATATAGAAACCGAATGTTACTATGAACGTATCAACGGTATTTCCCGAGGGACACACAGGAAACGGACAGGAAACACGTCGCAAAAACTCACACACCTCGAAAGAAGATGAAGATCAGACGAGGGAATTATGCTGTCGTGAGTTCACTTTTTATTATATCAACGTATTTACTACTTAAATTCATATACGTACCTAAATACATAGACGGTCTGTTTGTCAATTCAATTGAATCTTCATCGGTCTAATTATTGTCAATGTTTGCATTCTAGTAACAGACATTAATTAGATCAAATATCTCGTAGTATTTATCCGATGTATGACCTTTAATGTAAAATTTAATTCAATGTTAATTTAAATTTCATTTCTTTATTAACATATTTTCTATTAATTAAATATATTAATATCACACACATGACATTAATTACTATAATCATATATATATGTAATATAGTATTTATTTTCAAATATATATATACATACATATATATTATATATATATTATATTATATATATATTGTATATATATTATATATATATAGCATTTATTTTCAAGGTCATTCTATTTTCCGATTCATATCGTAACATTTAAATATATTATTCAGTAATTTTAACATCACACACGTAAGGTATTTTTCCTTTATTAAAGAATAAATAAAATCAACACACGTAAGTATTTACTTATATTCACTTTAAACGAATCAAGACTTACTTGTTACACACATAAAATAAAATGAAACAAGTTTTCCGCATATCCGAACCGATTTTATCCGACCGATGATTGTTATCATTCTTACGAAAACTAAATGGACGTTTCCGTACGAACAAAAAAAGAAAAAAAAAAAAAGAATAAGAAGAAAAAAACAAAAAAAACGAAAAAAAAAAAAATTGTATCATAAACGCTGACAGGAACATAATAATTATCTATCATCTATCGTTCATGTGAATTCGCTAAGATCGGGAAGCTAACGAATATTTACACGTATGTACCATACAATTACCATAAAATTAGCTGACGCATTCAATAAAATGTTAATATGTATGTATGCATATATGTATATATATGTATGTATGTATATATATATATATATATATTTATGTATATATGTATGTATATATTACGTAGAAAAAGTATTGAAATGAAATTTTCCATTCGTTTGAATGTTTTCCTCGTACGGTGTTCACCCATCCGCGAATACTAATTTAAATGCTATCGATTAAATAATGATCAGAATCAATGATTCCGCGATTGATGTTGTCTACAACAAAAGAATTGAGAAAAGAAATCTCTCTCTCTCTCTCTCTCTCTATCTCTCCATCTCTTTCTTTCTCTCTCTTTCTCTCTATCTATCTATCTCTATCTTTATCTTTATCTATCTTTTCTTTACATTAATTAAGTTAATGGAAAATTTTTTTGTCTCTTATAAACAAAATAATCATAAATACAAGTCACGTTGTTTATAATAAAATTTATATATAATATTTTATTAATGTTCTTTCAAATACATTCATTAAATATATAATATGTAATATTTCGTTCATTTATATCTTGACGTATATAATGAACGAATATTTTATTTATATTTTTCAAATACGTTTATTAAATACATAATATATAATATTTTGTTTATTTATATACACGACGTAGATAAAGAATGAAAATGTAAAATAATTGTTTAATATTTTATATAATATTTTATATATACGAATATTACAATATTATTGTATTTTTATATTGAAAACTATTAATATCTTATATTTAAATAAATGTAACAGAATATAGTTTATTTTTCTTTTTTTTTTTTTTTTTTTTTGAATGAAATTTTTTAATATTTCATATCTTAATATTGTTTTATTGAGAAAAAGTTTTTCTTATTTTCTATATCTAAATAAAAATAAACTTTATTGTATTATTGAAAAATATTTAATATATTATATTTAAATAAATAACACTATATAGAATATTTTCTATTAATTTATAAATTATTAATATTTTTTTATTTAAATAAGAAAAAAAAAGAGAATATAAGTCTAAATAAAAGTATTATTTTATATTTAAACGAAGAAAAGAATATAACGTTAATAAAAATAAATTTTATATTTTATCGTTGATATTGTTTCGTTGAAAAAACATTTAATATTATATATCTAAATGAATAACACTAAAGAATATTTTTTTACAATTGTAAATATTTAATATCATATCTAAATAATGAGATAATCTAATATCTAAATATATTATATCTAAATATTGAAATATAAAATAAATTTTATATCTAAATGAGTAACAACGTATTGTTTCCTTTTTATTTTATTATATTTCATTTTTTTTCTTTTTTCTTTTCTTTCTATCGAAATTATTAAACATTTTATATCTAAACAAATGGTAGTTATTTTTCTTTTCTTTTTTTTTTTTGTTTCTTTTTTTTTTTTGTATTGAAAATTTCGACTTCGCTTATTTATCCAATACATCTTTTTAATATTTTCATTATTGTTATAACAAATTTATCGATGTTACAAATTTGTAATACTTTCAAACGGATATGTATGTTGCTAAATCGTCGTTCCATTTTACCAAATAATCCCATTCGACGTAGAATTTCATTTAACGAGCTCTATAACCTTGACGTTACGAACATTCTCGGATAAGTTGTTGCACGTGTTTAATACGCAATCGCAAAGAGAACTGCTTTCTTACAATTTAGAAGCAGAAAAAGAACAAAAAAAGAAAAAGAAAAAGGAAAAAGGGAAACAAAAGAAATAAAAAAAAAAAAAAAAAAGAAGGAAAGGAAGAATAAAAAGAAATGATTTCTTCTCTGATCGCCGAACGATATATCATATATTTCATTGATCGATCATTAATTAAATATAATCGCACGAATTTTGATTGCAACTAACGACACGAGAGACTTCTTCAATTACATCGCGAATCAACGTTTTGAAACAATTGAATAAACAAATGGGAATGATTTTTATTTTTTTATTTTTTTCTTTTTTTTTTTTTTTTTTTTTTTTAAGATAATTCATCGGCAACGATGAAGAGTCGAGACGACGATTGCCATTGATTACTATCTTTTTTTTTTTTTTTTTTTTTTTTCTTTTTTTTTCCTTTTTCTTTGTATTTTCACGTCATCGCGTTAACGTGCAACCAAATTTGTATCTATCATTAGTACGACGATGTAACAAACAGTACGGCTATGATAATTTCAACTTCCTGCGATTTAGAATTTTTTTTCTTCTTTCCTTTAATTTTTTTTTTTTCTTTTTTTTTTCTCTCTAAATATCTCCCAACTTCTATCTATATAATACTATATATATATATATATATGTGTGTGTGTGTGTGTGTGTGAGTATAATAAAGTATCCGTAATATATCGTCACGTAATATTACTGATACATTATGATCTTTACACCGAGCGATTACGTCTAATAAAAATAAAAAAGAAAAATAAATTGAAGGTAAAAAAAAAATAGAAAAGAAAAAAAAAAAGAAAAGAAACCAACAAAAAAATAAGAAAAAAGAAATAACAATAACGACATAAGAGTACTAGAAGATAAAAGATAATTAATAGGAGCGTATCTATTTCTTATACACTTTGTATTGCATTATGACTTTTTGAAAGTAATCTAAAGAAAAAAGAGAGGGAGAGAGAAAGAGAGAGAGAGAGAGAGAGAGAGAGAGAGAGAGAGAGAGAGAGAAAGTGAGAAAGATAAAGGGAGTAAGAGAGAGAAAGAGAGAAAAAAAAAATTGAAACGTACAATTCTCTTGAGTATCGTAAAGAGATAAAACGAATCATTAAGTTAAAAAGACTCGCCTTTATTATTGTATTGAAGTTAATGAATGAACTACGAGATAATAGATCATTTATTATATTCAATCGATTCGTAGAAATATTTTCTTTTTTACTTTTTTTTTCTTCTTCTTCTTCTTCTTCTTCTTCTTCTTCTTCTTCTTCTTCTTCTTTTTCTTTTTTTCTTTGCCCCACCCCCTCTTTTTTTTTTGTCTTTGTTTTCGCTAATATTAAAGAAATATATGAAAACGATAAATGCGTGTACGATGAAAAATATGTTTGTCATTTTTGTTGTTTAATACTTAAGGACGGGGGAATAATAACGTTACGATAAATCATATATCATTACGTTCAGTAAATGATTTATTTACGAGGAGAATTACGAGAAAGATATATTTATCGTATCGTCTCGTTCTTTTCCGTAATATTTGAGATTCTTTAAGATCCATCGTTCCTTTTCAATTTTTTTTTTTTTTTTTTTTTTTTTTTTTTTTTTATTAAACGAAATATTCAAGTTAAATGATATTCAGTAATTGATATTCAATTTTCAAAGATCTCTTGGTTGTACGTTAACGGAACCGATAAAATACGAATGAGAGGACACCACGGATTCGTCGATTAATTGTATCGCGTCTTTGAATGTTTATCGATACGTGCAATACCGTGTTACACGTAAGTAAGTACATACATATCTCTATCCGACATATGGATCGATAAAAATAATCGACGTGTGTTTCTTTTTTCTTTTCTTCTTTTTCTTTTTCTTTTTTTTTTTTTTGGGAATCATGCAATTTTATTTTTTTTTTTTTAGAACGAATCCATTTCGAGGATAGTTCGCGTGTTTTTTTTTCTTTTTTTTTCTTTTTTTTTTTTTTTTTTTTTTCTCTATAACGAACAAACGAGAAAACAAATGGATAAGGTAAACATTGTTACGTGTAAAGAAAGAAAAAATAGTTCCTTATCGCAAAAAAAAATCAATGTAAAATATATAGAATTTATGGTGACGACATTAGATATTTTTTTTTATTTGTCGAAATGCCGATGTTATAAAAATGAATCATTTACATTGGGTTCGCATTATATCGGAATGAAAGAAATTACTCCGCGGATCGATATCGGTTGTCGATATAATATGCTACGGACATTCCTCATTATTATCAGATAAGATAATGCAATTAAGTGTATATTATATATAAGGTACGTAATATATTTTGTCATACGAGCAATAGTTAAATGATTTTTGTGGTAATTCTAAAATAGATAAATGGCATAAACGGATCAAAATGTTATAGATATAAAGACACGTTAAATATCGTAAGATAAAAATTTTAATGGCATCGGTTAATATCATTTAAACTACATATATACATACATATAAAAATGATTTTTACATGATATTCCATGGCCAATAGCTTTTGTATTTATTTGTTGGAAAAACCTTAACCTCGAATGATAAAAATTGTAACAAATCTCTTGAATAGGAACAAATGAGTTTTTATTTAAAAAAAAAAAATATATATATATATATATTTTTTTTTTTTTAATGTAAATTGTCATGATTGTATCAAAAAATATTTCTATTGGGTTTTTAATTGAATTTTTTTTTTTTTTATTATTTCAAAATATATTCTACATTTTAATATATATTATTATAAAAACAGAAATAAGCCAAGTGAATAGATTGATGAATTTTATTATCTTTATTATCATATTTTATTAAGTCAGATTATTAAGAAATATTCTTAGTGATTTTTTAATTGAATACATTTTTATTACTTTAAAATATATTTTATATTATTATAAAAATAGGAACTAATCATGTGTTAATTGATGAATGAACTTTGTTATTTTTATTATTATGTTTTGTCAAATTATTAAAAGATATTCGTAGCAATTTTTCAATCAAATATTTTTTATTATTTTAAAATATATTCAATATTTTAATATATATTATTATAAGAACATTGATACATCATAAATCAATAGAATTGATTAATGATCTTTATTATTTTTATGATTACGTTTTGTCAGAATATTAAGAAATATTTTTAACGATTTTTAAATCGAATAATTTTTGTTTTGAAATATATTTACAATATTTTCATATATTTAAAATTCATTAATATTCACGCACATACACACACACACACACACATATATATATATATCTTACTTAATTTACATAATACTGAGTATTTTAACATTATAATCGTACGTAATAAAAATCTTTTTTGAAATGAAACAATTATTTAAATATTTTATAATACCATAAAATGATCATTATAAATTTACGAAGAAAAAATATTATTTAAATAGAGCAGAGATGCTCGTGACTATCGTTGTTATTCGTTGTTCTTTTACATACGTCATCGTTAATGTTATCATAATAAAAGAGCAGGTGTACCAGAGAGGAAGAGAGACGGAGAGAACTATTTACGGAAGACAACATTGCTAACGTAGTGACCTAATTAATGGCTTTTAATTATCACCGAGAGGATGTTAGGATGGAGAGGATCATTCGCATTTAGCATTAATTTTAAAGAATTTTATTAACTCAATTCACTTCTTATTATCCTAATTTCTATTTTAACGTGAAAGTTTTGTTCAATTTTAACAAAAAAAAAAAAAAAAAAAAAAAAAAGAAAAAGTAAATATCTTCATTAGTATTCTTTTTTTTTTTTCGATCGACTATATAATCTAATTCGTTCAATGGATGATATAAGAAATTTGCATTATAAAGTATCGATCAGACAACAAGTTCGAGTACTAAAAATACATCAATGCGTATCTGCTAACAGTATATCCAAATTTATCTTAAAATATTTGCTCAAAAATATTGAATAACGAGCAAGAATGAGAGCAAGAAAGAGAAAGAGAAAGAGAGAGAGAGAGAGAGAGAGAGAGAGAGAGAGAGAGAGAAAGGAAAAGAGAGACAGAGAGAAAAAAGAATGAGATTTACTGTCTATTACTCTTTAGACAGTAAAAATCTTTTCTCTCTCTCTCTCTCTCTCCCTCTCCCTTCCTCTCCCTCTCTTTCTCTCTCTTTCTCTCTCTTTCTCTTGCAGAGATCACTCAACTGCCATATGACACGAAAGAAACATAAAACGCGATAACCAAGAAGAAACGTACGTGCCTTGAAGTTAAGTTCATAATTTAAAATTTATATGTATATACATGTACGTGTATATGTACATGTATATACGTATGTATGTATGTATGTATATATGTATGTATATAAACGAGTGATATGTAACGTTGTCACACGTACCAAAGAAGCAGATAATCGTCAAGTTTTTTATTTCTATCTAATGTTCCTCAAAGAATCTAAGCCGAACTCGTACCTCGTATATCTATCTATCTATTTATCTTTCTCTCTCTCTTTCTCTCTCTCTCTCTCTCTTTCTCTCTATCTCTCTCTCACTCTTTATCGAAACCGTAAGATAAAAAGAAAAAGATGCATAAAAAAGAAAAATAAGAGGAATAAGCAAAATAAGGAAAAAAAGAAAAAAAACAAGATATTTTTCTTAAAACTATGTAAACCATATAATTTAATATTTATTTATTTATATATATATATGTATGTGTGTGTGTCTATATAAAAGATAGATAGTTTAACGTTCACATTCGTACAAGGGAAAGAGATAATCGACAAGTATTTTTTATTTATATTTAATGTCCAGCAAACAAAAAAAACCTCGTATTTGTTGTTATTATTATCTATTTATTTATCTTTAAAACTTAAGATAGAAAAGGAAGTAAAAGGAAAAATAAGAAGAATAAGAAGAGAAAAAAAAAAGGAGATATCATCTCTCATAAAAATACGTACGTAAGTACATACATACATACATACGTATATACATACATACATATATATATATATATATATATATATATATATACGTACATATGTATATACATATATACTCGAATGATACGTATCTCATAAGATTCCCATGGAAAGTAATGTGCTCGACTAGTTTCGCATTAGGTTTAAAAATATTACGTAAAACTAATCCAAATGATCGTAAACGTGTTAGAGGGTGAGGAACGGAAGGGATAAATAACAACTTATAAACGTTCGGATTTGCTACGTCACATCCTTTTCCACGGTACGTCACTTCTCTCTTTTTCTCTTCTTCTTCTTCTTCTCTCTCTCCCTCTCTCTCTCTATCGCTAATCTTTTCACCTTGATCGACCATTTTAGACGTAAATCTCATTAGAAATGAGAATGAAACAATTTTTCGAAAATATTTATTTACGATATTTCTAATATTTATATTGTAACGATCAATAGTTACATCGTATATATATTACAACGATCGTTCGTTCGAAGATCAATCATTAAAAAAATTTAAT
The DNA here is from genome assembly GCF_014083535.2 of Vespa mandarinia. NCBI lineage: Eukaryota > Metazoa > Arthropoda > Insecta > Hymenoptera > Vespidae > Vespa > Vespa mandarinia. The sequence continues at coordinate 1,122,662 of NW_023395870.1, forward strand.
TGTTCATCGTGATTTTGTCGTTAATTAATATAATCACGTAAATCAAAAATTTTATCATAAAATCGAAAATATAATTTTCTATAACAATGGAAATATCTTATTTTTGACAAACTTGTAATAACGAGCGATATATCATTGAATATATCATTTTCATTATTCACGTTCGATCTTGCGTAACAAATTCGTGATAAATCTTAAAAACGTTCTTTTTCTTTTACCTATGAATGACATTTTATATTTCATTCAGGTTAGAGAGTCTAGCGTTAAGATTTATCATCGTGCGATTTAAAATAGTGATATTAACGTGATTCGTCAATATTTGTAAGGATTTTTCATTTCATCGATTTTTTTTTGTTTTTTTCCTTTTTTTTTCTTTTTTTTTTTTTCTTTTTTTAGAACGAAAATAAATAACCCGAATGCAAATGATAGAATATAAGTCGATTTCGAATATATTATGATTTCGTAAAGAATTTTTCTTTATTGATTTCTTTTTACTTTATATGTACATTTATTTATATTTTACCTTCTTTTTTTTTCTTTTTTTTTTTTTCTTAACAAAAACAAAAATCGAAGGCTAATACGAAAATGAAGATAATTAGCGCGACGGAAACGATACGTTTATACCAAAGCGTGTCTACCGATCGCAAAGGATTAACTATTTGTACGGTTACGTGTACATTGTGTACATATTACACGTAATTAATTAATTACATTTATGTACAATACCATCCTGTTATTCTCCCATTCGTAGTATTGCGTTCTACGTTATATCTTAAGTTTATTAGCACATGCATATACGTGTTACATTTTATCTATTGTGTATGTGTACATTAATGTAGATCGTATATTATAATTTTCTTATATCCTATTATATCACCTAACATGATATATGTATCACGTTAATACTAATTGTATTCTTGTAGTTTTCATTTAAATTTAAAACACTTGTTTCTAATCGATATTATTTTACACATTGAAAGAATATCTTTTAAAGGTAAAAGTACGTTTGACAAATTGATATAAACGTTAATATTATCACGTTTAATTATGCGAGTGATTGGCAAAGAAGGGTATACCGACACCCTTAAAAGTTATATATGTTTCATCGAAAAATGAAACGCACGTTCGAAAATTTCTTTATCTTTTTATTTTCTTTTATTTCTTTCCTTTCTTTTCCTTTCAACGATCTCATTTAAAATTCACACGTGATTCACACTGCCCGATTAATTAATATTAATAAAATGGTGACTATCCATTGAGTTTTTCGAGTTGAATCGCACATGTTGTAATCATGATGATGGTTGTGATGATGATGGTGTTGGTGGTGGTGATGGTGGTGGTGGTGGTGGTGGTGGTGATGGTTGTGGTGGTGGTGGTAGCAAGACGAGAGAACTGACGCTGATGACGACGAACAGACAGATTGAGAGAGTGAGTGAGATAGTGAGAGAGTGAGTGAGAGAGAGAGAGAGAGAGAGAGAGAGAGAGAGAGAGAGAGATATAGTGGAGGGGCAGACTGTAGTAGAGAAGAACGATATATGAAGGCGAAACTCGGACTCCGCCGATTCAATAGTCCAGAAACTCACGTGCGAACGTACTCCAATATCACGACTAATATATATATATATATACATATATATATATTAAAATTATATATATATATATATTAAAATTATATATATATATATATATATTTATATAATATATACGTGTATATATATATATATTTATTTATATTTATATAGTATATATTTTTTGTGCGTGTTGTCGATACACAGTATCACTCGATATATACATATATATGTATATATGTATATATATATGTATATATATATATATTATATATGTATGTATGTATGTACAATTTGTGAAGGAACAAGTGAAACGTCTGGGCGTTTGAGCCTGAACTGATAGATCGTGTATCTTTGTATCTTATTCTTTTTTTTTTTTTTTTTTTAATCGATAAATCGATAAAGAAAACTAAGGTCGAGAACGGAATAGCAAAAAAGATCATAGAAGTTCTGATCGGACAGTGTTCTTCTTCGTCTTCGTCTTCTTCTTCTTCTTCATCTTCTTCTTCTTCATCTTCTTCTTTTTCTTCTTCTTCTTCTTCTTCTAAATTGTTCTTCACGGAATCATGAGCAAAACGTGCAAAGGTAAATTTTCTTCTCGATCGATTTTTATTTCTTTTTCTTTCTTTTTTTTTAAGTTCTTTTTTATTAATAAACAAAGATTATGCGAATTCCTGGACATGGTGGTATGTTCGTTCGTGTGACTGCGTGCGCGTGTGCCTGTAATGTGTGCGTGTATGTGTGTGCGTGCGCGTGTGTGTGTGTGTGTGTGTGTACATAAGTATATACGTACATAAGTAAATAAGTAAATAAGTAAGTAAATAAGTCAGTAAGTAAGTAAGTAAGTAAGTAAGTAAGTAAGTCTTGAAAGTAGTAACAGATGCAAATATAAGAGATAAGAATTCTTATCGGTGTTTCTTCCAGTTTGTTACTGTAACAGCACTATAACATACCACTTTCACGATTTTTATCTTGAATGTTATGCCATAGTTTTCATTAGTTTTATTGCTGTTAGGGTATGGGTCTAACGTAAACTCAAACGATGCGACGACTATTGTTGGAATTATTTTACCGATGAATTAAGATACCATATCTCTCTCTCTCTCTCTTTCTCTCTCTCTCTTTCTTTCTATATCTCTATCTCTATATCTCCATTTCTATCTCTTTCTCAATGTTTACTTTCTTGAGCAAAACATTTAACAATGAATAAACTATATCCATTTAAAAGGAAATCTATACATTTCGATGATCGAAAGATATTTCGAATAAATTTTCTGATGGGATTGACCTTTAGACGATTGAACGTTTTCCGTCATACGTAAGCAACAGAAGTAACAGAAATAACACACGTTAATACGATTAACAATGACAGAATAATTCCGATCGAGGGACCATCCGTGTTACATGATCTCTCGTACTTATCTAATAATAAAAAAAAAAAAAAAAGAAGAAAAAAAAAAAAAAAAAAGAAGAAGAAAAAAAAAACAAAACAATTGTCACGCTAAAGACGTAGTTTTATCTTTTTCGTCGAAGAAAACAATTCTAATTATCATTTTATTTTTCTTCTATCGTATTTTTCTTCTTCCTCTCGAATATAATATTTTCCTTTTTTTTTTCTTATTTTTTTTTTTTTTTATTCTAATAATTTCTTATCCCAATATCTTAATTTATTTATTAAATTTAAAATAATTCCTCTCAATGTGATAATGTATTTGTGTATTTATAATATTATATTATTATTTATAATATTATAATATTATATAATATTATTGTTTAATAATATTATATATGTATATATATATATATTTATTTATACACATGTATATATAAAATGTCGTATAATCATTGTCGATTATATAATCATTGATTAAAAATTAAGTTGAATTGCTTTATCGTTTATTTAGAAGAAATTTGATATCATTGTGGTTACCTTATCGTTCTTTGTTTCTTCTTTTACATTTCTTTTTTTTTTTTTTTTTTTTCTTAATCGTCTCCTTCATTTCCTATGCACGCACACGCTCATTTTTTATGCATTCGTTCGTTTCAATGATTCGAACGTATAATATGTTTACGTGCTAATGCAAATGAGCTGACTAAATAATTTTCATCGGTCGAAGACATAATCTCTGTTGATATTTTTTTCTTTTCTTTTTTTTCATTTCTTTATCTTTTCTTCTTTTTTTTTTTTTTTTGTTCACAGGTGTTAAAGACATAGTCGGCCTGGAGGAAGTAGCAAAAATCGAATTTTTGGTGCCACTTTTTGCCGAGGCCCTTGGAACGTTCCTATTGGTCCTGATTGGTTGTGCCTCGTGTATAACATGGGTCGAAGGGCAATCACCTACTGTACTTCACATAGCGTTTACCTTTGGCCTTGCAGTCGCGGCTTTAGCACAGGCGAGTCTCTTCAATTTATCGTACCTTAACTCATTTATTATCCCATGAATGTTTATAAATGTAATTTATATAAGTCAATAATTAATATAAATTATATTAATTATTTATATTAATTATTAACATATGCTATTATTAACTATTATTAACTTATATAAATATATATATATAATCAGAATAAATATATATGTATATTTGTATATACATATATATAAAATCAGAATATATGTTTATGTGTGTATATATGTATATATATATATGTGTGTGTATATATGTATATATATATATGTGTGTGTATATATGTATATATATATATGTGTGTGTATATATGTATATATATATATGTGTGTGTATATATATATATATATAATTAGAAAGATTTGTATCCAAAAATTTGTATCAATATTTATATTAATCTTCTTGTTAATTATTCATATAACAAAAAGTTTTTGAAATTTGGAAATGAACGCGTTTTAATTTTTGAAAGCATCGAAAAAGAATATATATATATATATATATATATATATATATATATATGTATAAGATCTAGATTAATGAATATGGAGATCATAGGATCGATTGGCAATATCGCGGCGAATAGAGAAAAGAGAAGAAACAATTTCGTCGTTACTAAATTAAAAAAAAAAAAAGAAAAAAAGAAAAAGATCTGTTTCTAATCTTCTTTTCTATAAATATAAAACATTGGGTTTATTAGAAATTCAATTGTCCGATCGCGATATCGTAAAAATGGAATGATATAGAATTCTACTGTGTTCTTGAAAAAAAAAAGGAATAAAAAAAGAAAGAAAGAAAGAAAGAAAAAAAAAATAACACAGCCGATTAACAACGAGGAGACATTTTCGTAATCAAATTTAACGAGCAGCGATCCTGAAAAAAAAAAAGAAAAAAAAGGAAAAAGAAAAAAAAAAGTAGGTAGACACCACACGGTTTACATTTTGTGGATATAGGTGCGTAGGCACATTGGGACGCGCAATTTCTCTGGGAAAGAAAAAAAAATGAAGAAAAAAAAAAAAAATAAGAAAAAAAAAAAAGAAACATCATTCGCATAAGATGACCAATGGCACTTCCGACGATATAACGTCGACCTCGACCTATAGCTTTATTTGAAAGTAAAAGAGATGAAAAGTTACTTAACACACAATCCGCATCGACTATTTCTTCCTATTTCTACGTTTTCGACTTACCGTTTCGTACCACGTAAAACGTTTTTCGAGAGATATCCTTCTCTTGGACATTTAGACGTCACGATGAACGTACGTAAAAGTGTATATATACATTTGCTACGATAAACATACGTAAAAGTGTATATATATACAAGTACATATATATATACTTTTATATACGTACTTCAAAAATTTATTATTACTCATATATATATATATATATATATATATATATATATATATATATATATATTTCTATTCCTTAAATTACTCAAATATATATATATATATATATATATATATATATATATATGTATGTATGTATAACATTCTAAAACCTATTTAATATCTTGTTAATTCTCAATAGCATGCACGTGAACTAAGAGAATTGCCAATTACATCATTGATATATTATCGATCACTCGTGAGCCAAATTTAAAAGAGAGAGAGAGAGAGAGAAAGAGTATATACTCTACACTTATCACGTACGTAACGATCGACTCTTCTGGATAATCAAAATTTTCTACACGTATGTGTACACATATATATATATATATATGTATGTATATATGTACATATTGAACATCGTCTGAAGTATAAGAACGTGAAAATGGTTTTATTGAAAATAATTACGTATCTATATTTTGCATTCATCTGGATCTTTTTTATTCTTCAATTCTTCAACATTATAACTCGAGTTAGGTATAACGAAATTTTTAAAACATTTTTTTTTTTTTTTTAAAGGTGAAATTAAAATTACAATTATCTCCGGTAATCTAAGAGTAATTAATTGATCTATTAATTGATCTAAGAAAGATCATGGCACATGAGAGCCATTCATTGGGAAATATTCACGGTTTTTTTTTATATATATATATATATATATATATCTGAATAATCTAAGAGTAATAATAAATTTATGGAATATATAAGAACCAATATATATGAGTAATCTAAGAGTAATAATTAATGATAATGAAATACATACAAGTCATTTGTTAACAATGTTGTATAACATTCATATGAAATATTAGTTTTCTTTTCTTTTCTAAAACTATATTTATAGGTATATGTATATATGTATATACATACATATACAGACAATATATATAGACTAACTTAAGAGTAATTAATTAATGTAAGAAAAAAAAGAAAGAAAAAAACACAGACGCAGGAGTTATTTTTTCCCAAATGTTGCGTAACAATTTACACGAAACATATTTCTTTCTATTAAGAAAAAGTCTAAACTTTTCAAACACGTAATAATTTCATACAGGTACATGTAACTACTAGGTATACAGTATAAATCTATACTGTATTACATTATTACAACGTATTATTATATATATATATATATATATATATATATATATATATATATGTTCTTGATGGTAGTATATATATATATATATATATATATATATAGTAGTATATATAGTAGTGTATATATATATATATAGTATATATATATATATATATATATATATATATATATATATACTTTTTCCTTAAGTGTATCGGTTAGAAATGTTCAATATTCTATAACTGTAATCATAATTAACGTCGTTAAAAACGTCAGTGTAAAAAAAACCTCAATCATTAGTCTCCGGGTTTTTCTTCGGAATTGATATTCGCGATATCAAAAGGAAGAAAATAAGAAGAGTGTCAGAGATCGTGCATGCTCGCGAGAGTGTCCAAGATGTTCGGTCAGATTGTATTTCTTGATGATGGTAATGGTATCGGTGGTACTTGGAATTGGTTGTATTGGTGGCTACTTGAGTAGGTTGTCAGATGCTTCAGGGCAAAATTGCACCATATTCTTGCCGGTTAGACCCCCCCTGGGGCGAATCAACGGCCTTATTTGTGCCTACCGCCCCTCACTCCGCACCTCCTCCTTCACTAACTCCTTACCTACCTATCTCCTTCCCCAACTATTCCCCTCTCAGCTCCCTTTATACCTTACGCAGAGTTTTGCTCTCAGCCTTTTTAAATCGTTGAACGCACGAGCCTCGAACAAAACGCAAACTTTCCTTCCCTCCGCTTGTCTCTCTTAACCAATGAAATATAAGTATGTATGTATATCGACGACGCTTTTCTCTCTCTCTCTCTCTCTCTCTCTCTCTCTCTCTCTCTCTCTCTCTCTTTTCTTTCTTTCCTCTCTATCTCTCTTCTTTTTCTTTTTTTTTTCTCTTATTCGAGAAAACAAACACACACGACTAGAGTAATAACGAACGAACGAACGAAAGAATTATCAATTAGATTCTAATATAATTGTGAAATTGTAGAATTGAAATATATGTGATTAAAAGGCATACATAGAATTGTTGTAAATTGTAAATTGCAAAATGTGAAATGTTCTTTCGTACGATTAATAAATTAATTTAATGAAATCCTTATATCAACGTACACGTTATAATTTGTTGGATTAATCTATGAATTTTTGGAAAAAGCTGAGAATTTTTTTTTTTTTTTTCTTTTGAAAATTGTAGATCTTGATTAATGTAATAAATAAAATGATCATTAATTACATATATATAATATAATTTAGTATATATGGAATTAAAGATTATTTCTTTTATTTAGTTTTATATATTCCACATATAATTTTTTATGTTTTATATATATATATATATATATATATATATATATATATATATGCGCAGTTTATGATTGATTAATCTCGAAAATGATTTCAAAATCAGAAAAAAATATTCATAGATATTAATTTATTTAATATAATATATAATATATATTTAATAAAAGAAAACTTCAATAATCATTCTTTAAATTTATCATCATATATTTTATATATAACTTTTTATATTTTACATATATATATATATAGTTTCATGGTTGTTAATTAATCTAAAAGATGATCCTAAGAACGTAAAAGATTTCTATCCGTATTAATTATTAAAGTAAATCGATAAAAATCAATTAATTAGCACGATCACGTTTTCTAATTGTTTTATCCTTTTACTATTCGACTTCGAATTAAAAAGGACGTATGTAAATGAAACACAAAGAGACAAATAGAGAGATAGACAGATAGATAAAGTGACAGAGAGAAAGAGAAAGAAAGAGAGAGAGAGAGAGAGAGAGAGAGAGAGAAAAAAAGAGAGAGAAAGAGAGACCTTCGTGTATTGTCGAGATGAAAGAGTTCGGCACGTGTAAAGACCAGTCGAAAAAACTTATAAAACGTACACGTGTTCATAAGACAAATATCATATCGTCGATGCACGTCCAATCTAAAAGATGACAAATGGCACTTTGCGATAATGCCGTGCAGGCTCTCTCAAACCTTTCAGAAGGTTTTGTACGATTACGTAAGAATACTAGAGACGAGACATATGGTACGATATTTCTACTACTATTTATCTACTGTATATGTGTGTGTATATATATATATACACAGTTACGTTTATAAGTTGAAAGATGTGAGAGACGTCACTCTAATGTCAATCGTCTTTGACTTACGCAGGCGTTACATATTCTGCCCTATTTTTTTTTTCTTTTTTTTTTTTTTTCTTTCCTTTACTTTTACTATTTATTCTCAAAGTTTCTTTTCAAGACATCATCTATCATTTTAATAGCACAAATTAATAATTAATTATAATCTACATATATAAAAAAATATTATTATTATTATTATATATTATACATATATATATATTATATAAAAATATATATGTATATATATATATATACATATATATATGTATATGTATATATATAGAGACAAAGATACACATATATATAGAGAGAAAGAAAGAGAGAGATAGAAAGAGATTATAATCAATAAATATATATAATTTATATATTACAGATTATATATATATATATATATATATATATATATATATATAATATATATATAATAATTTAGCAATCGATTGCATTAATAAACTATTCATAAATTATTAAATCAAAGCTGATCCTTGACATGAAATTTTTCATGATATTAAAAATTTATAATAATTATTATATTATAAATGAATTATGAAAGAAATATCGTATAATGATTAATGATCATTTATCGTAATACTATATTTAGTAAGTACTCATTGTTTTTCTTCTCTCATCTTACACTTAATAATACGTCTCGTACTTTTTTTTTTTTTGTTGACGAATAATTCATAAGATTCGAAATTTGATCGATATTTTAATACGAATCGTACGATCGAATTATTTTCACATTTAACGAAATAAACGTTAAAGTCTTCTATGATCATTTAGTAATTTGTTATTAAATTAATGAAATAATTATTTTATTTATTATACAATTCATTAAAATATTTATTTAATATATATATATATATATATATATATATATATATATATGTTCTTTTTTTTCTTTTTTTTTTCTTTTATCCTTAACAATTCATCTCATTTTTATTTTTTTCTTTACGAATAATTCGAATCATTACAAATTGTTCTAATTATTCGAAAGATAACACATTTTTCGAATTATTCGTGATATTAATTAACATACTTTGTAATAATTAATTATACGTAAAATTATTTAAACGTATTAAACGTAAACGTTTGATGTTTTAAACATATTAGATTAAATTAACGATTGATAAATTAGAAAGAATATAAAAAAGAAAAAAAGTATCCATTTGTCTTTTTCTTCCTTTGTCTTTCTCTTTTTTTTCTCTTTTACATTAACTCGAATTACATAGAATATTTGTTCTTATTACGTATCAACCATAAGTGAATGACATTTTGTTGAATCGTTTACGATGACTTTTATGAGAATGAGAATAAGAAGGAAGATATCTCAAATACTTTTGCTCTTCGTTCTTCTTCGAACTTATGTGAAATGAGTTTCTCGAGATTCTCGAGATAAATAAAATCTCTTTATAAATCGGTCTCCGTATAACCGGAGGCTATAGGTTATAGGCCCTCGAGGCTTACGAATCTATTAAGTAATTCTAGATCTTACATGATTTATTATTATTCGATATGCGTCACCATATGTATATATACATACATACATACATGCATACATATATATATATATATATATATATATACACACACACATTTTTGAGGTCGATGGCCGCCGATCTATCAATACTAATCAACTTGTATGGAATTTTTGATAGCATAAACGCGCGCGCGCGTGCACGCTCACACACACACATATTGAGAGAGAGAGAGAGAGAGAGAGAGAGAGAGAGAGAGACACACATATATATATATATATGTATAGCAAGCGGACAGACATTAAGATCGTTTTACGTTAATAATATCTTTATATACAGGATGTTCTTATCATGATGTTTCATTTCATGTAAATATTGACTTTCTTTTGTATAAGAACGAACGAAATATTGAAAATTTCTTTAGATTTCTGTTCCACTCGATGGATTTTTCATTGATATATCTATTAATTCTCTAACGTAAAATATTTAAACTCTAATTTTATCAATGAAAAATATAATAAACGTAATTTATTATAGTCACTTAATTATGTTTTCACTTATTTACGTGAGTATGAGATTCGCAGAAAAAAAAAGAAAAAAAAAAAAAAAAAAAAGAAAACGTAGATAATAATTCTATTGTTGTTTTTTTTTTTTCTCGTACTCTGTATTTTTCTATTTCTTTCTTTCTTTTTTTTTTTTTTTTTTTTCTTTTTTTTACTCTTAGAACGTCTCTATCCAATCTGTAGATGTAAAAAAACAAAAAAAAATGTCAAATGGGATCTTATCGAATGCACGGCACTAATAAATCTTATCTCTAATAACGTAGACTACCGGAGTAGTGTATGAAGTAAGGAAAAAAGAAGAAAAAAAAGAAAAGTAAAAAAGAGAGAAAGAGAGAAAGATAGACGGAGAAAGAGAGAGATAAATGTTAATCCTTTGAATGAAAAAAAAAAAAAAATAAAAATAAAAAAATGATATCCGATATTTACGATATACAGGGTCTATGATTTTGATTTAATATATATCGAATATAATAATCTTTTAAATAAAGCGTTTGTTAAAGGGATATACTTTCAAATCTTATTCTAATCTTATTCTATTATACATAATTTTCTATTATCACATCACGTCGATTATATTTCTCTTTAATTCCTTCAATTAAATAATATCGATCGAATCTGTATACGTTAAATGGTTAAATACGTAATGATTGGATAATTAAAAATGAAAAAAAAAAAAAAAAAGAAAAAAAGAAAACAAGAAAAATTTAACTTTTCGATAATATTTTCTTTAATTCGATCGAGTGTTATCCTTGAGGGATAATAATCGGAATTACGTTCGTTCGAAGTCGATATTATAATTGAAATATATCTTAAGCTTAAATATAACTTATAACTTTAAACGGTTATCTTGATTAAAAAGAATAAAAAGGAAAAATTATAAATCGGTGCCAATGATATTTTGAAAAATATTAAAATGATCTGAATGTTATTACACATAATTATATGTCATATCATTGTCTGGTTTTTTGTTTTTAATATTCATAATATTCTTTTTTTTAAATCGTTGAAAATATTTACCGATACGTTTTATCGAAAATCGTATGGTAAATTCAATAGCTCATTTTTTTTTTTTTTTTATTGAATGAAAATATTACAAATAAATATGATTTCGCGAAGAACTTTTTTTTTTCTTTTAATGTGCTTTAAGTGCTTCTTGATTTTCTTTGTTTTTTTTTTTTTATTTTTCGAAAATACTGTACAAAACGAGAATCAATTTTTTTTTCTTTTTTTTTTTTTTTTTTTTTTATATCAAATGAACATATTACGCATCTATTTTGTGGAGAAATGAATTTTCTTTTCTTTTTTCTTTTTTTTTTCTTTTTGACGAACGCTATAAAAATGATACAAAAAATGTTTTCTTCGAAAAATTTTTTTGCGAAAAAAAAAATCACAGGCGGCTCTACCTTAGATATTTGCGATGATTCTTTATATCGAATGAAGAAAAAAAATCGCATGCAAAAAAAAAAAAAGAAAAAAGAAAAAAAAAAAGAAAAAAACGAAAGAAAACTAAGAAAGAGATAAATCATAAAAATTGTCTCTTTTCCCTTTCTTTTTCTTTTTTTTTCTTTTCTTTGATAGATCTTTTTAGGTATAAACATGATTCTCTCTTAACAATGAATTTAATTGAAAACAAATATGCAATATTTTAATCGTCATAATAAAAAATGATATTCGTTTATTATTCGTACGAGTGGCGTTCGCTCGTTCGTATATTCATTTTTTAAATGAATGACCCCAATAGTGCTTTAACTTGTCCATTCATTCATAATTCGAGTTGAGTATAAAAACTGGTCGAATTCATGGAGATCAAGCCGATCGACGATCTCGTTCTCGAAACGATTCAAAAACGATTAGCGTAATGGTTACGTGAAAATGGAGACAACGAAAAGTTAATCCGGGATTGATCCGGGAGAAAGAAAAAAAGAGAGAGAGAAAAAAAGAGAGAGAAAAAAAGAAAGAGAAAAAAAGAGAGAGAAAAAAAGAGAGAAAAGAGAGAGAGATAGAGAGAGAGAGAGAGAGAGAGAAGAGAAAAAAGAAAGGTAAAAAGAAAAAAAAGAGAGGTAAAGATTAGAGTTAGATAAAGATAGATAGAGAAAGAGAAAGAGAGAGAGAGAGAGAGAGACGTAACGAACGCAAAGCGAGAAAAGAGATCTCTCGTTGTGCAATCATGGCAAATCTCGGACGTGCGCTCGATCGCCCGCGGCAAATCGAGACCTTGCTTGTTATACATGAGAACTGGGCCGTCGCACAGACCCTCTTATGAGTCGACCAAAACCAAATCGGTTAGTTACTCGGTGAGACGTTTTGTATCCCTCCGATACGCTCCTCCTTCCTTATCCTTTCGAACGCGTAGACGCCAAGGAGTCTACGGTGAACGAGTTCGTCCACGTGTTCTTTGTGCTTTGAGATAAATGCGAGTTGAATAGTTTTCTTTCTTTTTTTTTTCTTTCTTTCTTTCCTTTTTTTCTTTCTTTTTCTTTTTTTTTATCTTCTTTTTTCTCTTTTTTTTCTTTTTTTCTTTTTTTTTTTTCTTTTTTTTTTTGCTTCTTTATTTATATTTATTTACGTATTCGTTCGTGTGCACGTTTACGAGGTAATGAAAATTTTAATGGTTTTCTATTTTTTTTTTTTTTTTCGATCAATATTTTCATCAATCAATGATGTAAATGATCAAATATTTTTTTTGAAATATATAAGATGAATGATTTATATTTTATTAAATAAATGAAATGAATAATTTATATTTTGTTAAATAAAATAAACGATATACGAATATTTCGATTGATATTTATAATAATATATATTTAAGTGATATAATTAATATTAATAATTAAATGTTAAGATTTTGTTTTTGGATTTCTTATAAATATTGATTTATTATAAATATTGATTCATCTTTCATATAAAATACTGACGATTTATTATATTTATGAATGTTTTAATTCAAATAACTGACAATTGTTGATTGTATAAATTAATGTAATACCATTCATTTATATCAATTACTGATGTTTTATTATAAATATTGATCACATTTATTTAATATATTGATTTAAAATATTAGAACTAACAAATAATTTACCAAGTGATTCGTTAGAATCTTTTTTCATTTTCTTTTCTTTTTTACGATATCCTTCCTTTTCTTTTTTTTTTTTTTTTAAGATATCCTTCTTTTTCGTTGGATTAAATATAAAGAATTAAAAAGAACTTTCAATTTTTTCGTTCAATATTCGTCTCAAAATATTTTGTTCGACATTAGGAATTTTAATTGGTTTCTATTATAATTTGATTGATTCAGTTTAATGAAAAGAAAGAGAGGATATTCTTTTTTTTTTATGGTTATGTTATAATTACGAAATTTAAATGGCATTTGAATTTTGTATCAAAAATATCTAGTGCTGCTATCTCGTTGTAATTTTCCTTATATTTTACATTTAATTGTCGATGTTTGACGATAACGTATCATTCGTATATATCGTCGATATCAAGAATCATAGTTTAATAAATATTAAAAAAAAATACTAAATGTATCATTTATTGATATTACTTTATACGTTCATTAAGAATCATACGGATTGTTAGCTTTAAATAAAAGCGACATCTATAACGTTTAAAATTTATCGACGTCTTTTTATGTTAAGTTGATATCATTACGTATCACAAGATGGCAGCACAACGTATTCTCATTTTCGCGCGAAATTCAAATGCTATTAAACCTCGATCAAAACAAATATTAATTTAAATTGTTATAAAATATTATAAATTTGTACGTGCTAATGTTATATTCGTTTCTGTTTTTTTTTTGTACAGTTTTTAGGCCCAATCTCTGGTTGTCACGTAAATCCTGCGGTAACAATCGGTCTTTTCGTCAGCGGCAATTGTTCCATCCTGAAAACACTTTGTTACATCGTTTGCCAAAGTTGCGGAGCAATAGCTGGTGCCGTTGTTTTAAAGGTATACTACGACCATACTTTTATCTTTTTCTTGTTTCTTTTTTTTTTCTTTTTTTTTCTTCTTTTTTCTTCTTTTTGTCTTCTTTTTTTATTTTTTTTTTATTTTTACTATTATTTAACAAAGGAAATATATTCTTTAGAAACTATGACATTTTTATTTTTGATAAAAACTTCTTCAATTCTTGAATTTAATAATTTATGTATAATTATTAAATCAATTCTAATTTATTATATGTAAATTAATATAATTAATAAATAATATTAGATATAAAAAATTATATACGAATATAATAATTAAATTTAATTATAATTATTTTAATCAAATTGAAAATTTTCAAATTCATTTAATTTTATTCTTCGATTGAATGAAATTATAATTATTAAAAATCTCTATTTAAATAAAATATAAATAAAATTTTATACAGACATATATATAATATATCTAATATAATATTATATGTATATATAATAAAATATATTACATATATATACATACATATATATATATACATATATATACATACACATATATACACACGCATACACGTACACACATATATAAAAATATATTGATATTACAGATGTTAACACCAGCTCAGCAACTAAATCAAGGATTGGGTGCAACAGATTTGGCTGAAGGTGTTGAGGCAGGTCAAGGTATCGTTATGGAGGCAATTATCACATTTCTTTTGGTTCTGGTGGTACACGCTGTTACAGACCCAAAAAGAAGTGACACGAAAGGATGGGCACCTTTAGCCATAGGTTTAGCCATTTCTGTGTCGCACATGGCCGCAGTACCATTCACCGGTAGTAGCATGAATCCAGCGAGATCATTGGGTCCTGCCGTTATCCTAACATATTGGTCGAATCATTGGGTTTATTGGGTTGGTCCAATAGTCGGTGGTGTTATCGCCGGTGGCCTTTATAAAATCGGCTTCAGGAGTACGAAGGAAAGCGATGAGGCTTCTTACGATTTTTAATATGTTATTAATAAGAAAAAATAAGAAGAAAAGAAGATAACAACAACAAAAAATAAATAAATAAATAAAAAAAGAAAGAAAGAAAACAAAAAAAAAAATAATAATAATAATAATAATAATAATAATAATAATAATAATAATAATAATAATAATAATAATAATGATAATGATAATGATAATGATAATGATAATAATAATAATAATAATAAAAAGAAAAGAAAGATAAAAAAAAATCAATATTTGTCCGCTAACGAAATTAATTATTATGCGCAATCATTTGAATCATTATTCATTACGATCATTTCGATCATTATAATATGATTCATGTTAAAAATTGGAAATTTTTATTATCGAGCGTGGATTTACTTCGGTATATGTAATTATATATATATATATATATTTATATATATATATATTTATATTTATATTTATATATATATATATTTAGATAAATGTAACGTCATATTGTAATTTTTTTCTCTCATTATTAATGTTATTACATACATGCTGCCACTAATTGTCAGACACCCGTTAGTTCGAATCCGAACATGGAAGACCAAAGGCATTATCGATCCTCGATTTCAGAGCGTTCGTATATACACGAATCAGTATAACTTTTCCATCTAGTCAAATCGTACGTTTTCATTCTTTTTATAATCAAATCGATCTTAATCATAGAATTCTCGAAAATTTCCATACGTATATATATATATTTTTCTTTTTTTTAAAATTGTATTCCATTTCTTGTTTTTTATATAATATATATATATATATATATAACACAATAAATTTTGTAGTATGTCATACGAATACCTTTTGTGAATTATTAATATTATTAAAATGATACGAAATCTGATTAATATATTTCTCTTTTGCATTATCGTTCTCTGCGCGTTGCTATTATTAAAATTATTTATTCGTTCTAACCATAATTATAATAATAGACGGCACTGTACTTTAACAGATTCAAGAAAATTTTAAATAAGAAATGAACATTCGATTAAGAAAAAAAGTGTGTGAAAAAGAGAGAAAGAGAAAGAGAGAGAGATAGAGAAAGAGAGAGAAGAACGATTACATAAGTTTGTAATATAAATAATAAAAAAGATCTGTAAAAGATGTAATATAATTTGACTCTAAAAATATCATACAATATCATACATAAATACATACATATACTCGTTATATGCAAAGTATTAATTTTATATGTACATACGTACATATTTATTTACATAATACCTCAGCATTTATTATGATTATTAAGATTAATTTGTTCATTTCTAAATATGGATGAAAATTTTTGCCATTTTAAAAATCTTCGATGTCGAGTATGAATTTTTACTATTTAAATTTATCACGATTATACGACACACGTAATGTGAACATTTTTGTGTGTGTGTGTGCTAAGTAAAATGAAATGATAAGAGAAAATAAAAGAAGCAAAAGAAATAAATAAAAAAAATTAAAAGAAATAGTTATATATATATATATATATAATTTAATTTCTTTCTGACAGTAAGACCGAAAGTAATTCCTTAATGCTCTTAACGATCGATTATTTAATCGCGTGAAATTGCACATGATACATTCATACATCCCTAAATTAAATTAATCTAAATTAATTTAATTAAAGCATGAGATACGATTCATTGGAGCTTTGAGCTTTCGTTAATACGTTCCGTGCCATGTGTACGACCGGTGGTACACGTTAAACTTGATCTTCGAGCCGCGTGTACCACCGGTGGTACACGCAGTCATATTTATTTAATGCACTGAAAACATATTTTATGACAAATGTAATTATGCAAAATATATTTCAACAAAAAAAATGATGCATTATACAAAATGTAGTATAGAAGAAAACACATAAGTTTATTTAATTGTTATATATATATATATATATATATATATATATATATAATAATTAATAATTACATTTAATCTTTAGTCAAAATAACAAATGGCCTGAACAATAAGTCAGACAAAAATGGCTTGGCATGGAACGTATTAAAAAAAAAAAAAAAAAAGAAAAGGAAGAAAGAAAAAAAAAAAGGACGCAGTTTTTCGCTAAATTGTGATGTATCTAATTAACTGCATTCACATTTTTTACGTCGCTAATAAAATATTGTAAATATTATACTTTAAGTTATAGTTCATATATATTTACGAGTACAATGATCGTATTACAATTGGATAAAGAAAAATGAAATCAGCATTTTTAAGAATCAACAATATAAATAATATCAATTCTCTTCCTTGTAATACCTTCCTTTCTATTACATCTTTGTAAATGAAATTATCGATGAAATAATAATAAATTTCGTCTATACTTTAATAAGAGAAATTGTTCTTTTAAATTATGTTTTCTTAAGAATCTTATATTAATAATAACGAGACAGCATTATTTAATGAGATCACTTTTTATAATAAAATACATAAGCGTGTTAAAGGTTAAGAAAAAAAAAAAAAGAAAAAGAAAAGCATAGTTATTATTATGGTTAAATGAAAAAAATTTAGCTAGAATATTTCTATAATTTATCTGAATATTTAGAATTTAATTATGTCCTATTTATTATATGACGAGATAATTGCTATTGGATGTAACATCTGAAGCAATCATTTTTTATAATAAAATACATAATTCTATTAAAAGTTAAAGTAAAAATATTATTTATTATTATAATTAAATTAAAAAATTTAGCTGTAATATTTTTATAATTTATTTAAATGTTTAGATTTTAATTACATCCTATTTATTACGTCACAAAATATTTGCGATCACTTTTCATAATAAAATATATATATATATATATATATATATATATATATATATAAAAGTATTGAAAAATAACAAAGAGTCTTATTTATTTTTATAATTAAATAAATAAGAAATCTTTGTGTATAACAAATGAATTATTTTCCTTAATCATTAAATTTCAATTGTCATCCTGTTAAATATTTGATCACTATCAAAATAATATTGATATTTTTCGAGAATGAAAACTGTTAAATACATAGCAACCTCACATCGACGATAGAACTGAAAATAGCACGTACGGAAATAGATCCGTTCTAACAAACTTTTTGGCTTCTCTATGCCAGTAGCATTCAGTGTCGTCGACCGACACGGTGTCGTCATTTATAAGAATTATATTACATGTGATCGTTTTCTGAATTTATTCAACATGGCGAACGATTACGAACATGAAATTAGTAATTATTTTCGGTCGAATTTATTGTCAGTAAGAAATGCCATATCTCAAAAGGATTTTAAAATATTCGATGGTCTTCGATCGAACGCCGATAGGGTCGCTTTTATATTGAGTTATCCCGAGGCTCATCGTTTGTCCTTCGAAGTTGAAAATCTCGAAATAAAAAACAACGAAAAGTCTTTGAGTTTTAAGAATACCGGTAACAAGTTCTTCGGGCAAGGAGAATATCCAAAGGCTTTGAAGGCCTACTCGAATGCTGTCCTATTGGCACCACAAAATGGTTAGAAATTGTTCTCGTTAATTATAATTAAAAATTCATAAGAAAAGATAAAGGAAAGATATTCAAATCATCAACGAACAACAAATATATTTTATTTTTTTTTATCAGATATATCATAGATAATCCATTTACGTTCTCATTAAAAATTCACAATTTTTAATGAATATAAATGAATATACGATATTAATCGTTATTACAACTTTCTACTTTTTTTTCTATTTTGTATTTAATTCCATTGCTAAATTCAATAATTTTTCATATCCAATTGAAATCTATATACAATCGTTTTTTATTCAGATCTCTCAGTAATTCTTGCGAATCGTTCGGCTGCACTTTATCATATGGGACAACATGAGCATTCATTGAATGATATAGAGGAAGCGATTCGACTTAATTATCCTGAAGAATTACGATATAAGATCGAGGAAAGACGAGCCAGATGTTATTTGGCATTAAAAATGAATGCAAAGGCGATCGATTATTTTAGAATTGCGTTAAAATCATTAGATCGTGCGAAGATAACGGCCGAACGAAAAAATAAATTAGAAACCGACATTAGAGTGATGTTGACGTTAATGGAAAAAGGTGAAAGATTTAACGCGAAAGCTAAGAAACTTTCGGGTAACGTTAAAGAATCGACAAGTGTGGCAAATTTTATGCCAAAAATCGATATACGTAATCCACTTTATCCAGCCTGTAGCAATGCAGTTAAAATAATAGATGATGGTAATGACATTGGTAGACATGCTGTTGCTACAAGAAACATTTCACCTGGTGAATTTCTTATAATAGAACGACCACATTGCGCTCTCTTATTGGCAGAATACAGGTAATTATCAAAAAGATGATAATAACATAATTGGTGTCATTTAATTTATTGAATTGTTTTCGAATCAATATCATATTGTTTGTTCGAATTCTTTACGAAAATAATTATTATTATTATTTTCTTTTCTTTTCTTTTATCCCTTTTAAAAAATGAAAAAAAAAAAAAAAAGAAAACAAAAAAAAATCTATAGTCATCGTTTTAATTCATTCGAAGATTAAGAAAAATTTTTCAAATTATTTTCTTTCTAGATTGAATCATTGTCACTTGTGTTTCACGAGAATATTCGTTCCCATGCCGGCAGCCTGCAATATCTGCAGTTGCATAGCTTACTGCAGCACTCGTTGTAGGGACAAAGACGCCGAAGTGCATCTACGCGAATGCAATTTATTGCCGCCTTTATGGCTATCCAAAGCTTCGATCACGTGTTTTCTAGCACTGAGAGCTTTACTTCAAAGACCGTTCGTCGAGTTCGTCGAAATGAAAGAACGTTTGACGTTTAACAAGGAGAAACGTGATATAAGTGAAAAAAGGCCATATAACGGAGATGATTACGAATCA
The DNA here is from genome assembly GCF_014083535.2 of Vespa mandarinia. Taxonomy (NCBI): domain Eukaryota; kingdom Metazoa; phylum Arthropoda; class Insecta; order Hymenoptera; family Vespidae; genus Vespa; species Vespa mandarinia. The sequence goes on from NW_023395870.1 coordinate 1,143,108, forward strand.
TTTTATGATTTAGGTAAATATAATGATATTTCAAATTTAAATTCTTTCCTCGTCTTGTCAATACTTTCATTAAATTCATTAATTGATTAAATTCAATTTTGAACTTTTTTTTTCAATACACTTATTTATTTGCCATTTTTATTTATTATATATATATATATATTTCTTTTCATTTATTATATGTTTATATTTATATATGTATTTTTTTATTTTTTATATATTTATATATATATATATTTTTTTTTTTATGTAATAAATATATATATATAACATGTATAATAAATAATAAATTTTATATACATATATATCTATTATATAATATATGTATACATATATATATATATATATATATATATTGAATGGTCTTAAATTATCATTCCAAATTTCGAAATAAATTTCCAAAAAAAAAAAAAAAAAAAAGAAAAAAGAAGAAGAAAAGATCTTATTTAAGATATATATAATAAGATATATATAATAAGATATATTTAAATAGTAACCCATGAAGATGAACGTTCAAACGAGGATATATTTCACCGAGCTTACATAGCCGCTTGGTTGTTGAGACTAATGAAAACAACAACTTACTTATCAGACAAGGATAAAACACCTGATTCAGCCGAGAGCAATCTCTCTAAAGCGGAATTACTTGTGGCCGAATTACTATTACATCATTTACAATTGTTGCAATTTAATTCGCACGAGGTAAATACATACGTTTAAATATGTAATCTCTTTTATAATCAAATCAATGAAGATTTTACATCGATACATTTCAATTTTCATTCAATGAATCCATTTCAAATGAACATTTGTTTTTTTCTCCCTATCCCCTACTACCCCTATCCATCCTCCCTTCACTCCTTCTCCCTACTCCAATTAGATCTCAGAATTGACCAGACCAACGAAAGATACGACACTCGCACGCGCTAAAAGCATTTTTATCGGTGGTGGTGTTTATCCAACGGTAGCATTGCTCAATCATTCGTGCAATCCCGGTGTAGTGAGGTAGGCCTAATTATTTTATGATTTCATAGTTGTATTCCATACTAATCCACGAACATAATCGATCCTTGCTGTTCGAAAAATATGTAATCTTTTTTTTTTTTTATTCATTTATTTAACACTAATTGTGCATGTGAGATGTAAGACACGCTCAGACTCAGCTTTGACGTCAATTAAAACAATTTGTGCATTGTACGATTCGTGAATTTTTTTTTGTTTATGATGAAAGAATTAGAAATGCATTTTCAAACTTACCGATTATTATTATTATTATTATTATTATTATTATTATTATTATTATCAAGGCTTCGTAGAATATATATAGTATTTTTCTTTTGAAGATAAAATTATTCATTCCATATAAATGGACAGCTGTTCTAAGTACCTGGGGTGGGTGTAACGCATACCAAATTGCATAATTTGAAATTATTATTGAGGTATGAACAATTAGGATTAAAAAAAGATCGAAAGTTCGTATGAAGATCGAAAAGATCTTGTTAATTTTTAATCGTTTCACATTTATAAATGAGAAATCTCATGAATCAATGTCATTCGTGATATACTTTGAACGAAATATTTCCTAACGCGATATTGTTTATTATACGCTTTAGATATGATATCCTGCGGATTGTTTTCATTAAAATACGAAATATCTCATCAATAATGAATAAAATTTATCAATATTAATCAATATTAAATAAAATTTACTTTGTAAGTTATTGCATTCGTATATACGAAAGAAGATGAATAATGTTGAATGAAAAATATATGTTTTTTAAACAAATAATTTTATTTTTCAAATGAATGAAACATGGTGTGATACATAACGACATATTACAATTTTTGTAAAAATAATTACTTTCTTTACGAATATTTCACTCTTTACACAGTATACATCGTTTCATCCGGTGACATTTCTTTTTTCTTTTTTTTTTTCCTTCGAGATATTTTTAATGATATATATAATATTTTTCTAATCATTATGAAATAATGTCTTTTCTTTTATTTTACAAAAAGTTCTTCTTTTTTCCTGAAAACAGTTCCATATAATAAAACAATTATTTATGGTAATATCGATCAAAATACAAAAAATATTTTCTATATTATTTTAATGATCTTCAAATAGACTTTTTATATGTAATTCCTTAAATCCTTTGATAAATGAATGACAATGAATACAAATATTTCAAATGATTTGAATTTTAGTTCACGTAACAATTGTCTATTGTAAAGTTTAAAATTGAAGATATAATCAATTCGAGATTCAATTAAAGCAAATATTTTAAAATTAAATCTTGCTCGTTTAAAAGAAATGTACTTTTTAAATGACACATTTATCTTTCCATAATATCAAGCTTTCATTTACAACGATGTATCTGACATCCGATTGATATACATTTTGAAAATGTATCAATAAAAAGTCAATAATGAATTGTATTTTATGTTTTGCTAATAATTTCTAAATTTTTTCTATTATTATCCACATTGTTGAAATCAATGAATTGTAGAATTTGTAAGAATTATGCTCTTGGTATAATTTTCTTTACAAACGGTAGATTGTAATATTGGATCTGTAAAAAAACATAGATAAATAAATAAATAAATAAATAAATATATATATATATATATATATATATATATATATATAATATATAATGATGTATATATATATATATATAATTATCATATATATTATCATATATATAATGATCGTGATGAATGAATAAGTGTCGCTATAATTGTAAAATTGCAAAATCGCTTTGGGAAACCCCCATATATAGTTTATTTATATAGTTTTTTTTCTTCTTTTTTTTCCCCCTGTATTTATTACTTTTATTAATAATCGTTTGGATAAGTTCCTGATTAATGAAATATTCAAAATTAGAAATTGGCCAAGATTTTTCTGTTATATCAAACTGCTATTACATTTCGTCATTATTATCTATAGAATTTGTAATATGTAATTCAAACTTTACTATTGCTATTGATATTTTCCATCGTCATTGCTTTGATAAATTTGTTAACACGTACTATGCCATGTGCACCACCGGTGGTACACGTTAAACTTGATCTTCATGCCACGTGTACCACCGATGGTACACGCAGTCATTTTTTTCTTTAGTCAAAATATCAAATGGCCTGAACGATAAGTCAGACAAAAATGGCGCTTGGCACGAAACGTATTAACGATGATACTCCGTTAATGGAAAGATTCACAAACTATACGTCATTGTCATTGTTATTTATTTTACTATCGCTAATAATTCTATTCTATCGAAATTATCGTGCCCTGATTATTATACTCAAGGAAATCCAAGTATGACAAGACATATGTGAAAATCGTCGAACAAAAGGGATATTGTATTATAAACATTGTAAAATAGTACACGAAATATTTTATCCAAAGCGTATGATAAATAATATCGCATAAAAAAAATATCACGTTCAAAATGTATCATGAACAACATTGAGTCGCAATATATCTGCCGGTTGTAAAGTGATCAAAACTAATTTTTGTTTTTTATCCTTATTACATGGTTTATTATGAGATATAGATTTCGACTTTTGTGTGTGGATCTGATAAAAAAAAAAAAAAAAAAAAAAAAAAAAAACAAATAATAATAATAAAATGTTCTTAATCGATAAACTCGATCTTTTCGATTGTTTAGATATTTCATTGGTACGACTATCGTTGTTAGAGCCATACGAACGATTGAGAAAGGTGAGGAGATATCTGAAAATTATGGTCCTATATTTACTGCAATGCCGGAAAATGAAAGAAAACGAAATTTGAGAGTACAATACTGGTTCGATTGCAAATGCGAAGCGTGCACGAATCATTGGCCTATGTTGGATGAAATAGATCCTACGATACTCAGGTACGAAGCTTGTATTTTTACTTTTATCATTTTGTAAAAAAAGAAAAATATAAAAAAAGAAATTAAAAAAAAAAAAAAAAAAGAAATACAATAATAAATAAATTCAATGACAATATTTTAGCGATTATAAAAGTGATCTTAAGTAATATATCTTTCATCTTAAAATTAATAAAATGATATAATAATAATGATATGATAAATCAAATCTCATCGTATTCCTGATTGGTCAATAAAGTTAGAGATTATTTTCATTTTAACTAAAGTAAACGTAATATAAGTTTTACGCTAGAAATTTATCTCCTTTTGCAAATCAAAGTTAATTTTGCAAAATTATTCCTTGAGAGATTGTCGCCATTCGATTTATGAATTGTTAATGACACTTATATAAAAAAAAAAATAAGGTATATGTAACAGGAAAAAAAACAAAAAAAAAACAAAAAAAAAATTAATTCCAAATAAAAATTTTAAATCAGAACGTTTAACAAAATTATACGCTCAATTAAAAATCTACATAAACGTGTTCATATTTTCATATCTAATGAAAATCTACTTAAACGAGTTTATATATTTTTTTTTTCTTTCAATAATTTGAAATTACAATATTTACAAGAGGAAATTATTCACAAATTCTTTCTAAGAAATTTAAAGAATTTCAGGCAAATTAAATGATCGACATAACTGAGATCTTTTTAAATATGACTATCGATTTAATCAAAAATAGAATTATTCAAATTTTACTCATTACTTCACAAAAATTCATATTACATGAATATGTAATATACGTGATTATCATCAACTGTTGCAGCCATCAGAAGAATCATTACAGATTTAAAATTACGTATACGTTGTAAAGTATCTACACAAATGGTTTTCATATTATACATATTACATACAATTATAAATTCCATAATATATAATGAATTAATAATAATTATTATTATTATTATTATTTAAGATAAAGATATTTTTTACATGGATCATCGCTCGTTATACAAGATACAAATTTAGAATTTCTTTAAAATTACATATATCAACATACGATGATACTTTATCGAATCTTTATCTTATTACAATTATTGAATCTATCAAGAACAATTTGTTTTTCATTTATATATATATATATATATATATATATATATATATATATAAAATAATATTGGCAAACGAACAAGAGACGAACGTGATTTGCAAAAGACGATGAATTTCTAGACGAATGAACGAACCTGTAACGATAATTAAAAAATAATAATTAATGATAAATTCAATTGTAAGGTTTAAATGTGACACTGGAAAATCTTGCGGGAACATTTTACCAATTAAAACCGATACGAACGAGTTTATGATTAATTGTCCAAAATGTGGGAAAGGTACGAACCTATTGAAGGGTCTGAAGGCGTTGCAGGATACAGACATGTTATTTAAAATGGCGTCGCGTCATCTAGAATGCGGAGAGTATGAGCAAGCTCTTCGAACGTATTTGAAGATCTTGATACTTCTTGATGAAACATTGTCCTTACCGATCAGAGACTACCATTTGTGTCAGCAGGGTGTTAGACTGTGTATGTTAGCGTTGGGTAACATCACTACGACATGAGATACGCAAAACAGATCTTTTATAAACTGAAATATTAATAAAATATAAATGAACCGTCATCGTCATCGTCATCAATGTCGTTTCCATTATCATCGCGACCCTTCTTTCTCTACCCCCTTTCCTTTCACACTTCCTTGCCCCTCCCTTTTTATCACCACCACCACTATCATCATCATCATCATCATCATTATTACCAAATACATTACGAGTTAGATCATACAGATTTTATTTTTAAGGCTTACATTGTAGGAGTACAAAATAAGTAAATATAACATAAAACAGCTCTTTCTTTTTTTTTTTTCCTTTTATCATCACCCTTGTATTTAACACGACGGTACGATTTATTTTACGATTATCTTCTCACGTTGAAATCTATCTATGTATTATCTTTTCTCTCTCTCTCTCTATCTCTCTCTCTCTCTCTTCCTCTTTTCCCGGTTCGGTTGATTAAACGCATAATGAAAACGTTCGTCTTTGTTTGTTTGTTTTTTTTTTTCGTTTTTAGTTTTCTTTTCTTTTTTTTTCTCTCTTTTTTCTTTTTTCCTTTTTTTATTTTAAATTCTTTTATTATTAATTACTTCTTATTATAATTATCCTTAACAGCGATTTTCATATGTCCCATTTTTCACTTATACACTTAAAGAAATTCAGCCAACACACGTTCAAGGGTTGTGTTTTGCGCCCAGTCATTTACATTAGTGTGAGTTTATTTTTGTGTAGTGTCGAGCACTGCGTATCCGTGTTAGTTATTCCTAACTACTTGTCACTGTGTTTATTTGTTGTATCTGTGTATGTGTATGTATGTATGTATGTATGTCTGTATGTATATGTATGCGTATGCGCGCGTACGACGCGTCCACGCGCACATATCATATCCCTACGTTTACTTTTGTTTATTTACGATACGATGGATTAACGCCGTCGTATCGTAAACAAATAAATGCAAACGTACGGATCGTGTGGGACTTAGTCGCCACGTGTAGTCCAACCCGCCCTTAAGTCGGTCCAGTTTTCTCGGTCATATTTAGCATCTAACTGAAATCAAACGGAACGCAGACGTTTCAATAGAAATTATAATTAAAAAAAAAAAAAAAAAATAATATAATCATGTAACAAATAATTTTTAAAGATCGAATTATTAAGAGTATTTACAATGAAAATCGTATCGCCCTTGTTAAGGGATACGAAAAAAAAAAAAAAATATATATATATAATAATTGATCGCAGCAATGCAACTAAATGTTAGACGATTGGTTCTTTTTTTTCGTTTGCTTTATTTATTTTTTTTTTTTTTGGTTTTTTTTTCTTTTTATTATTATTATTATTTTTTAAACAAATTACAATTTTCAAAAGTACTAATTACAAATTAAGACACCGGCATAATTCTCATTCGGCTAAGTGAAATTAGCCAAAAAGCAAAGTGAATTTTTTTTTTTTATTTACCGAGATTTCTTTTTTTTTTCGTCCCTCCTTTCTCCTCTTGCTTTATGTATTCACGAAGTCTTCCCTTTTTATAATACTCTATTCTCATAAGAAAAGGGAAAAAAAAGAGAAAAAAAAAATTACAAATTAATATTATTAGTTTATTATATAATAATTATAAGTACCGTCTGTCACGAGAATCCGAACGAGAACGGCGGTCTCGGCTGCGACTACGGGTCAAAGATCTCCTACGTGGACTGCGGGACCTTGACCTAAAAAATTAAAAAATACTTTTATACCGACATTAACAATACGACAAACAAAATTTAATCCTAACACGTGTCTCTGCCAAGTCTCGTATTCGTATTCGTATTAATCATTTAATCACGATACAAATCTTTTTTTTTCCTCGACATATACAAATATTTTTATAATATATATACATCTATATTCCATGTGGACAAACGTGTGTATATATATATATAAATATAAAATAAAATATATAAAATAGTTAAGTCGATTCGATGAACAAAAGTACACGAATACGAAATCAGGACAAAGTAACGTAATTAAACACATATATACAAAAAATCATCGCAAGCCAACTGTAATAGAATTAGAACTAACTCCTATATACCTAAGGGGTGATAAGACTAGTTAGACACAATTATGAATCAATACAAAATGACATCTCACCAATAAGAAAAAATCAAGAAAAAAGTAGGATTAATCTGGTAGTTAAACAATCTCTCTCTTCTACGGCAAATTGTTATGACGACGTTATACAATATGTATATATACATTGTAATAAAAATTATTAGAATATAAATAATTATTATATTCTCGTGTACGTGTATATGCACACATATACGCGCACGCGACCAATCACGGCCATGTGCATACAAACATACATAGGAGTACTCTCTAAATGTATATATACATATACAACAAACTTGCAATTCCTTGGTTCGAAGTGCTCCATTGAGTTAAATGATAATAATGATTATTTCAGATTTCGAAGAAAAAAAAAAGAAGAAGAAGAAATTAAAGAAGCAGAAAAATAGACAAGAGAATTAATTATTGAAAAAGAATTCTAACGAATCATTTTTCAATCAATCAAATAGAGCTAATTGTCGCACGTCGTACCATGGAAATTTGCTTGATTAAAAGAAACGTAAATAATTATTATTATGATGACGATGACGATGGTAGTAATAATAATAATAATAAGAATAATAATAATAATAATAATAATAATATGAATAATAAGAATAAGAATAATAATAATAGTAATAATAATAATTGTAGTATAATTATATATATATATATAAAAAAAAAAAAAAAAAAAAAAAAAGATAAAAAAAAAAATTATAAAAAATCTTTGAAAATCGGTGAAATACCAGACAACTGTGAACATGTAGTGGTGGTTGGTGGTGGTGGTGGTACTTGGTTGGGTGGTGGTAGGATGGTGTGTAGGTGATCATTTTGCTTTGCTTGGTCGAAGAGAAGTGGCGGTCGCGTTGTCGGCTAAGTTTAACGTGATGGTGGACGAGTAGTAGTAGTAGTAGTAGTAGTAGTAGTAGCAGTAGTAGTAGTAGAAGTTGGGACGGACGGACGGACTGACGCGTCGAGATTTTGACAGAAGTATTCGTATCGCGTCGGCTGTTCGATGGATTCACGATGCTCCTAAGCCGCTAGAGGTTGAGGTAGCCCGAAGAAGTCTTTTTGAAGGGGAACAGACGGAGTGACGGACTGACGGACAGCATCGGACTGTCAAGTGACTGACGACCTGGCTCCTATCGGTGACTTGGTGGTGACTGATGGTGACTGGTTGGGAAGTTAGTGGGCAGGCAGGCATATATTTTTTTTTTTTTTTTTTTTTGTTCAGTTTCGATTGCTAAACAAATTTTTTTTTTCACGGTGGCTGTAGTAGTAGTACTAGTAGTAGTAGTAGTAGTAGTAGTAGTAGTAGTAGTAGTAGTAGTAGTAGTAGTACTAGTAGCAGTAGCAGTAGTGGTAGTAGTAGTAGTAGTAGTAGTAGTAGTAGTAGTAGTAGTAGTAGTAGTAGTACTAGTAGTAGTAGTAGTGGCGGGGAGACGAGAAGAGCTAGGAGCTGACGCTGGTAGAATCTGCAAACGTCAGTTTTAGCAATATAACCATCGACGTTATTATACTCCTTGCCACTATCGGTATAATGATTCTTTTCTTTTAATTTCTTTTTTTTTCTTTTTTTTTTTTTTCAAATTGGAATCGAAAGTAATACCACGATTTCGAGATTTATTCTATGTTTTTGTCTTTATTATCCTAGACTGCCCACTCTTTCTCTTTCTCTCTCTCTCTCTCTCTAAATGTTTTAACGAAAAGATTTCTAATATTATTTTAACTAATCAATCTACATGATGAATGTTGTTTAGCTATTCTTCTACCTCTCTTTGTTTCCTTTTCTGTAATTTTATCGATATTCGCATAATGCAAGATATATATTTATATATATATATAAAAAAAGAAAAAAGAAAAAAAAAAAAAAAAAAGTATTTGAATGTACCAAAAGATTAAAAAGTATTTTTAATGTGTTCTTTTTCAAAGCAGTTGCATAAGTGTGTATACGATAAGACGAAATGAAGTATTAGTGTTTAAATTTATCAAAATGATGATTTACTTCGAAATCAGAAGTCTTTAGCAAATTATTTCAATCAATTTTAATATTGATATATATATATATATATAAAAAAAAAGAAAAAAAAAATCACTTTCACATATAGTAAGTATAATAACAAAAGAATTGATATCAATTTCAATAAACATCAGACCTCGGATATCGAAAAAGCCTATTAAAAATCTTACAATGACAAACCAGATTGTAGAGTACGATAATAATAATAATAATTATAATTATAATTATAATAAAAATTGAAATCTTTTACTTTGGGTTCAAAAAATTAACACCAGACACCGTTGATTTACTTTTATGTGTCACCGGTGCTGCTTTCTCTTACATCGGGCCAAGTTCGAAGAGCAGTCCCCAACTTTAATAATTCTTGATCTTCATCAGAATTTTCTTTTTTCATTTGTTCCGAACTACCTCTTCGTCCTCCCTCTATAGCAGCACTTTAGTCCTGTCCTCTCCAACTCTTGCTGATCAATAGGTATTACTCAACCGTCAATTAAGACGATTGTGCAACACCAACATTGCAAAACGGTGTCGTACATAATACTAAACGTCAGATATGATCTGTTGTGATACTGCGTGCACAATAGCAATTATCACAATACAAGCGGTACTTGCAAATACCTACTTGTAAATTTACACTTGGACCGTTACTGCTTTCTAAGGCTCTGAAAACTCCATAAAGTTATAAAAAGAGACAATTACCTGGAATATCTGTTTATTGGTGATCTTCGCGGACTTCTTGACCAAGACCTAAAAAAAATTAAAAAAACCATTGTATGTCTCTTCTGCTGATAGTGTTGCCGACCACCCTGTCTCACTGTTTTCTTTCGCTACTTGCACCTGAAAACTGTGAGCAAAGAGGCTATAAAAATCTTACCTTGGATAACGACCCAGAGATTTCCTACGAGGACTGCGAGATCTGGACCTATAAATTTGTCAAAAAGATATATGGTACGTAAATCCTGTTCACTAAGCATATTCACAAGGACAATAAAATGGAAAAAATGTGGGCTCTAAGCAATACTTAAGAAAACACTACACTTCATGACTATTTTTTGCCCGAGCATCTTCTCTTATCGAGATTTTCATGCAACGATTATGCTCTTCAGCTAACGTCAAATTTTTTACACTATCTATTTTATACAAATACAAATAGAATGTAATAACAAGTCGATGTAATTTTTCCTTTTTTCTTTTCTTTTTTCTTCTTTTTCTTTGTTTTCTTTTTTTTTTTTTTTTTTTTATATATATATATAAGTCACTATATACTTTAAATTTGATTACACCAGGATATTTTATATCAGGGCACTAGCCAGAAGAGCGGTGATATTGAACGAATGTAATATGAATATACTGTTCTATCTGCATTCCTATATTGAGATACGGCAAAAAAAAAAATTATTGGTTCGTCGGCTGTGCACAAGGGAAGGTCATTGAAACCCGAGGACCTTTCATCAATACCGTTATTTAGACAGTTCACCATAATACCTACTTGGTGAGATACATAGCCATCTGCTGCAGCTTTAAAGTGGCTGTAAAATGCAGATATTTAACATCTAAAGATCTCTTACCTGGAGTATCGTGGACCTGGCCTGCGACCACCACCACTGTGTCGCCTTCTTCCAGTGGACATCTCTACTTTAACTTTTGTACCACAGCAACGTCTAAAAAGTAAAATATTTCATATAGTCTTTTTATAAATTTATTAAAGCTTTATGATATTTAAACTAATCAAATATATATATATATATATATATATATATATATATATATATAAATATATGAAGATACCCACGTTCCATCTAATCCTCTTACAGCATCTTCGGCGTCTCTTGGATCTTCAAATTCCACAAATGCGAATCCAGGTGGATTTCTAGCAACCCAGACATTTCTAAGAGGACCATATTTGCTGAATGCACTTTCAATTTCATGTTTACTTGCACTACTGCCCAAATTGCCGATGTAGACTTTGCAGGAAATCTCCCACTCCCGATAACGTGACATATTTTATGACTGTAATAAAATTATATATATATACATATACATATACATATACATATACATATACATATACATATACATATACATATACATATACATATACATATACATATATATATATGCATATATATATATACATATAAATATTAATATTTAAATAAATAAATAAATAAATAAGTATCTCTTCGAGAACTATTTTTATTAAGAATAAAAATAAATTGAAGAATAAGTTATAAGAAAAATCACAAATTTTGTTTGATTGATATTAATCGTAAAAGAAATTGGACAATTACGCATTCAATTGTCCCTTGACTAAATATATATATATATATATATATATATATATATATATATATATATCGACCGGTTATGATAAAACTATTGGACATCGAATTTCACTATTCAAATATTTTATGTCATTAAGTTAAGATGAAGTTTAATCGATCGATATATTATACGGTATTGAATTTAATTAATACCGTCCCAAAGTACAAAAGTTAACTGATATGCAGAAAAGCAATCGGAATGTCGCCATGTTGTATTAATATACCAAGCCGCAGCGTCGTGGCTACATTACGATTTACGGTGATAAAGATTGAGTTATTTTTGTATCGTATATCTTCATGGAATATCTTCATGAAGATACACTTCCGGTTCATCGGACGATCTATCCTTGTCAATGATATATAAAATGCATAATAATAATTGTTAGTGAAAGGGAAAAAAAAGAAAAAAAAAAAAAGAAAAAGAAAAAAAGATATTTACGAAACGATTGTATTGAAACTAAACCGACGCTATCGATGTTACTCATTTATTATTCTCATCGTTTTCATACGTCAAAATCTATCCTAATTGTTTGTTCTTTCATATATACCTTTTATTATCTATAAGTTATTACTTTTACGCATTTGTTTTTACTTACTATTTGGATCAAACTATTAAAAAACACACGAACAAAATTACTACGCGGTAACGCACACTTGTCCTCCAGCACTGTGCACGCAGAAATGACACAAAATGGAGGTTTTCGTGTTGGGCTCTCTTTGTGGCCTCCTTTCTAGTCAAGCTGGCAACAGAGCATATGTATATGTACCTCTTTCCGGTTTTAAGTCAAATAAGAATTTAAAATGTAAATTATTATTACAAAATATGTAATTGAATGTATATAAAAATTACATACAATTAATTAATTTAACATTTTTGATGACATTCCGTTATTATTTATACCGACAATAGATATCAAGTATTATATGAAAAAGGTTATGCTTGTTTTTATAACGACCGCGTTTAAAGTAAAAAATAAATATTATTCGTAAATTAACTGGAATTATTTTCAATCCTATAAAAGATAATCAATGGGATAAATGTTCGTTTTTAAAAAATCGATAATAAACGTAATTTGAATTACGTTGTGACCGCGGAACATATGAAAGATGTAACATATGGTTTTGGTTAGTTATACTTTCTGTAGGTATTGATTTTATAAGTTTTAATTAATTGAATTGTTCAAAAGTAATAATTAATAAAATCATTATATTTTTAAAATAAATAATTTATCTCATAAGATCATATACAAAAAGGGGATATTTTTGCAATGTTATTATACTTTATTAAATTAATTCTAATACAAAATATGATATTTATATCTTCTTTATATTTTCTCAAATGTATACTTTAATGAACAAGTCTTTTATAATCAATCTTTTCAAGCTGAACCAATGGTTTTAACTGTTCTGCGAATATTCTCATATCCTCTGCTATTGCATCTTGACCACTAGGTGCAAGAACACTTAATTCTACCAGATAACTTTGGGATATAGCTTCTACACTTTCAGGTATTTTTCCTTGTTGACCCATCTTAAAAATCTTTGATACTGTAACTTTCATTCTACCTTTGCGGAACATGTAACCTCTAGCTATATATTCAAAATCCAATCTACAACCTAATTCTGTTAAAAATTCAACAACAGTACTGCTGGTAGCAATATCTATGCTGCTGCGTACAATTGTAGGACGTGATTTATCACCTAATTCTGGTTGACCTATATATCTTAATTGCCAAGGCATATCTTGATAATCCAATGCCCTTCTAACTCTTAACAGTAATGGTTGTTCAGGAGGAGGTCCTCTAGAAACAAAAAACTTATATATAAACTTTGACTTATTTCATTAGTTTTACATTATAATTAAATATATTGAATAACATTTTATTTGACAGTTTTATTATATCTTTTATTGAATACCTTCTAATACTAAAACACATTTCATGATCGTTGAATGTTTCAGGACCGCTATCAACATTATCACATAAGCCTCTTAATCTATGAAGCAACACTTCCACAGCACTGTCTAATACCGAGCCTTGGAGTAAATATTCTTGATTTGGTATTATATTTGAATTTAATGCAGCACTTAATCTATCCATTGCTGTACTTATTGGGGTTGTCATCTTTCAAATAGTAGATTTTATATTGCAGTATACTATAAAATATTAAACAAACTTTTGTATGTGTAAAACAATATTCTATCACTCAAGAATCAACGTTGTTTTTTTATGTTATTAAATTATATAAGTATATATTATATCAGTATATATTTGTTATATTATGATTAAATCATTTCTTAAATACTTTTATGAATATATATAAGCAATTTTTATATATATATATATTTTTTAACAATTATATTAAGCAAGCATATTCATAAATATATATATATATATATATATATATATATATATATATATATATATGCATATATATATATATAAAAATAGTGAAAGATAGAGACAGAAAGATTCTAATAGAAATATAAATTTCAAAAGCTAGAAGCAGATGAAAATGTTGATCTTAAATTAATTATATTCTAGATAACACAGCTATATCTGTAATTAGATGTGTAATTTTATCATGTGTTAATATTATTTCTAAACAAATATACATCAATTGTAATATAATTAATATAATTGTCAAACATAATTTTATTTCAATTTATATAATATATCTATATATGCATATATTAAATATACATATATATACACACACATACATACATATATATATATATAACCTTAAAATGACTATCAAAATATATATTATTTTCACTGTTATATTTTTTCCCGTTAGATGTCATCACATCAAACTAACATTGTAGGGTTAAGTTTATATACTACACAATGAATTTACGTACATTTTTATATATACTAAATATAGATTTTATTGATAAAGACAACGAATAGATTTGCGAATAATATCTAGAAAAATAACGTCTTCACCATACGCTTTTCAGTTAAGAACTAAATCCAATGAGGTTGGCTGAACTGAACCCGTAAGTAGCATCAGCTCTCTCATTGGTCAACGAAAACCGATAAGCGATACTCGTCTTTAAGTAAACGACGGCCACCTTTTTTATGTCGTTTTTGTATGAGAGCACCGGAAATCGAATGGATTCTACCTTATCACACATATCCATGTAAAAGCATATATATATATATATATATATAATAAAACTATTATATGTATGTTGATCCAGTAAATGGAAGTGTCACCGATGAAGTTAGAAATAGAAGAAAATAATTTCGCGCGTTGTACGCAAGTTGTTTTGCGCAGGCGGTTAAATACAAAATTGAATTGTAAAATCACGCGAATTAGATTATGATACATCGTATAAATAAAACTATCAATTTTCATCTGAAAGAAAGAAAAGAAAAAAAGCTATGATATATTGTAAAATAATAATAGAGGTAAATAAGTTTTCTTCAATTATTAACGAATATATTAAATTAATATATTATTCCATTATCCTAACCTATAAATAGCTTGTATTAACATTTCTGTTTTCTTTTATTGGAAGTATTAAACGTCGCGCATGCGCACAACGAAGAAAGTGCTTTGCCAGAAAGAGAAAACGATATTGTCTGTACCGTGATATTTTCGGCCGTTTCTCGAGCCAATTGAAATTTTAAGTTTTAAACATATATAGCTTATAAGAATGCAAAGATAAAGAGAAAAAGAGAAAGAGAGAAAAAGAGAGAGAGAGAGAGAGAGAGAGAGAGAAAGAGAGAAAAAGAGAGAGAGAGAGAGAGAGAGAGAAAGAGAGAAACTAAAATGGCGGTCGTACACATGGGAACGAATTATTTCAATACAATATTCTCGCGCGCTTTTATCTCGCTTGTGGGAACTATTTCAAAATCCTTTGGTACTGTTTATTTATTTGAACGAAAAAGAAGTCGACAATACGTATATATGTAAGTACATTCACGACGTTTCATTAGAAATGAAAATAGTACAGAGAAATGGATTTCATTTGGATCGTTGTTGCATTTGAAGAAAGAAAGAGAAATTAATTTTGTCCCGTCAAAAAAAAAAAGAAAAAAAAAATACAAAACAGAAAAACTATATTAAATAGATGCATTTATTTCTATCTTTCTTTTATTTATTTATATATACGATATACTGGATATATACATATGTTTATTTTTTTTTCATGTTAAAGATAAGTAATTAAAATATGTAGTTAATTAATTGAAAAAATACAGTTTGTTAGATAAAAGAAAAAATTAAAAAAAGACATTGAACTTTCGGTTTGACCAAATGTCGAGTCTTTTATGTTTCACATTTTTGATATATTTTATACGTAAAATAATGTAACTTTTCTTATTATATCTTTTTTTTTATATATATGTATATATTTATATGTTTATGCATACGCACGTGCACACAACAAACACACGAAGGATAACGAAGAACCATATAAAACATAGAAAAAACAATAGAAGCTAAAGAGATTAAGAATAAAAGTAAACATGCGCGTATAATTTATAATATCGAAAATTGTACCTACCTATATGTATGTATCGCATTTGTTTATATTTATACTAACGTATACGTATTACATATGTACATACATATATTCAATTCGTTGTATTCTCAAATTGACATTTACGAATCCTTCTTATTTGCAATATCAATATTAATACATTTTTATTTTATAATTAAGTGGATATAAAGGCAAGAAAATGTATAATTCACTCTACGTGATTTTTTTTTGATTTTTTTGAATTATCATTTTTTATTATCCTTGTAAATTTGTAATATTGAAAGGAAAGAAGAGTGAATAACTTTCTTTCTATTCGATATTTTTATTGTTTATTTATTTCTTTTTTTTTTTTTTTTATTTCAAAATATATCATTTTAATAATAATCGATGAGTATCAATCGTCAGAAATAAATGATAAGAGAATAAGAATTCACTCATCAATGATATTAATTTGTTACATTTATAATATTTATAATGCGATTTATTTTATAATCAATGCAACTTACGTAATAACGTAACTAATGTGATTTTTTTTTTCTATGTCATTATTGTTGTATGTAACATGTTATTACATCGTGTATTTACGTGAATTTTATTTACATATCGATAAGATGTACCAATAATTTCAATTTGTCGTCCGATGATGGATTGATCGATTAATCAAGATTATTTCTTTCTATTCTTTTTTTTCTTTTTTTTTTTTTTTTTTTTTAACATCTACGTAAGATTTATAGAATAGATTTCTTTCAAGCGGCGACAAAAAATCGTGGCGAATTTACGAAAGACGAAAGAGAGTTGTTTAGCTTTTCCTTGTTAAGTAAACACATTAAAGAGTTCAAAATGTGGTCGGTAGTAAGATATCAAAAATAATTGCCGTGTTCATCGAAGTGTTATGGATTTGTATTTGTTCGGAGAAAAAAGAGAAAAAAAAAGAGAAAAGAAAAAAGGAAAAACAAGAAACCGTGGCCATTTATGAATGCTAAAAAGAAAATAAGATTCAACGGGTTGGATAATCCACGAAGAAAATTTTTATTGAAATTGTGATACGTTAAGAAAAAATTATGTTGTTGTTGATTTTTTTTTTTTTATTTATTTATTTATTTATTTATTATTTATTTTTTTTTTCGTTTTTCCTATAGCGCAATTAAAGTCTAGCTATCGAGAGATTATATCGAATGTTTATTAGATCAATGATGTTTGACATTTTTTAATTTCTAAATCGAAGAGTAATTTGTTTGGATCATATATCAAAAATAAAAGAAAAAATAAATATATAGCGATATTACGTTTTATAATCGTAAGAAATATTCCGCGAATGGAATCGAAGATTTTTCTTAACGAAATTTCTAATCGTTTGATATAGAAATATTAATAGTTTTATTTTATATGTACATATACACACACATACATACACATATATATACATGAACGTATATGTATATATATATATATATATATATTTAAAATAAAAGTATTCATTTTATTATTTTATATATATATATATATATATATATTATATGATATATATTATATAATATATATTTATAATTATATACATTAATTTTTATATACATATCATTTAATATATATACATATTATAATATATATATATATATATATATATATATATATATATATGTATATATATATATATATATATATATATATATATATATATATGTATATATATGTATGTAAATGTTAATTGTAAGGTGTTATAAGCTCAATAAGTCAATTTATTCTGATTAGGGTTACTTCTTATTCATTAATGAAGGCTCTGTCACAAGAATTGGAGTAATGGGAGTAGTGGGAATGGCGGGACTAATGGGATCTGAGGTCTTAGGACAACTGGAGTTAAATGGAGTTTTGTGTATCTGTATAATATATGTATAATATATACAGTCTCTCGTTCTCTCTCTCTTTCTCTCTCTCTCTCTCTCTTTCTTTCTTTCTCTATTCTTACGATTATAACAATAATAATAATTTTTTATTATTATTATTGTTAGTGGAGTGGAACGTAAAACTAAATATATAAATATATATATATATATATATATATATAAATAAAATTATATAAATAAATATGTATATGTATACACATATAAAATTTCTTTTTCCTTTGTTATTATTTTTATTTCTATTTTTATTTTTTTTTTTAATATTTTTTCTTTGCTTTTTTCTTTTTAATTAGACAACCATCATTCGGCTTACACGGATTGAACACATCGCTTTAAGTTTAGTAGAAAAAAAAGCGAAAAATTGAATGGTGCTGTCGGATCAATGCTGTTTAAATATTTCTCATTTATATGGACGTTTATATAAAATTATTTATACTTTTTTTTTTCTTTCTTCTTTTTTTTTCTTCCTTCGTTCATTCATTCGAATATTTTTTTTTCTTTTTTTTTTTTCCTTTTTATTGGCTGTTTACAGTAGAAAGTCGGCAGTGTTGTTCGTTTGAATCGTTTGAATTCCGCTCCATCATCATTTCTGGTATAACTCTGCAAGGCAGTAAAATAAATATGGCATGGTGCATCGATCATCAGTCATATGTGTACATATACATATACACATAAATATGCATATGTGCATATATGTATATATATGTATATATACATCCGTGTGAAAACTCGTTGCCGCCATAAATTCTTTCTTTCAAGAATAGCGATGGCCGACGTACCAAGTAAAAAAAAAAAAAAAAAAGAAAGAAAAAACAAAAAGAAACAAAAGGAGAAAAAAGAAAAAAGGCATGGTGGTCTCCGGTTGTATCGCTTCGTATTTAGGTCGCGTGCTTTAAAAACGTTCTT
Organism: Vespa mandarinia; assembly: GCF_014083535.2. Taxonomy (NCBI): domain Eukaryota; kingdom Metazoa; phylum Arthropoda; class Insecta; order Hymenoptera; family Vespidae; genus Vespa; species Vespa mandarinia. The sequence goes on from NW_023395870.1 coordinate 1,162,299, forward strand.
TTGATCTATAATCCCGTGTGAATAAGCACGCCATACTTTTTCCTCACTCTTTCTTTCTCTTTCTCTCTTTCTCATTCTTTCTATCTGATTAAAGAAGAAAAGGAATCGTACGTTTTTCTTTTGTTTTTTTTTGTTTTTTTTTTTGGATTAAAGAAACCTAAAAATTTTATTGATCCTGATAGAATTACAAAAGTTATAATCGGAGATAACGCTTATCTAAGGAATTTTACTGGATTCGAGTTTTACAATTTTTTTTTTTTTCATTATTCCTTTTTATTTATTTATTTATCTTTTTTTTTTTTTTTTAATCGCATTCATCGATTTGATTCGATGATTGGATAGGATCATACGTGTACGTTTATTTCAGTTAAATCGTCAATATTGATATAAATTGTTCAGAATCAATATGGACGTATATTTTGTCGTTATAAGAAATACCGGGAATTCATCATTCTCTCGTATCAATTTATTCCAACGACATTAATATTTTATCGTACGTCAACGATTATAGAATTATTAAACGATCTATAATTATTATGGACGATAATGTTCTTACATATTTGTAAAATATATTAAATTTTTTTACGTATTGATCCATGTAGAACAAATTCTGATTGAATATTTCTACGAACCTCTTTTAAACGGTAACAACTTTCCTATCGAAGGAAAATTAAGTTCGATGCTCTTCGGAAAAGAATTTTACGTTCGCTAACAGTAAACTCGATAGCGTAGAAATGGCAGCCGAAGCGTTTCAAGAAACGACCTTTCTACCGTGCTGTGTATTTCGGTAATAAAGAGCACTCGTTTGGACGGAACGTTTCTCTCTATTTCTCTCTCTCTCTCCCTCTCTCTCTCTCTATCTTTCTCTCTATCTTTCTCTCTCTCTATCTTTCTCTCTCTCTTTCTCTCTCTTTTCTCGCAAAAGCTTTAGCAATGGTCGAAGAGCGACGTTTTCTCGCATTAAGTTCAAATAGAAGCAGGATGTGGTATTTGCAAGAGAGAAAGACAGAGATAAATAGATAAAGTGAGAGAGAGAGAGTGAGAGAGAGAGAGAGAGAGATAGAGAAAGGATCTTCCCATTCGTGATCGTAGGGAGATTTCGTGCGGAATGTTGAAGGAACGTCAATGGTACCGGTTCTACGTGTCATCAGGCCCGAAACGTCTGCACTATGCCAAGCGTTGTATGCCATTCATTGCATTGTGCAAGACCTGCATACTTTCTTAATGAATTAATTCGGCTCTTTTCTTGGCTACGTCTAGATTCATAAGAATTAAGGGGTAAGCTTAATATATATATATATATTTTTTTTTATTGCTTGTTTTATTTCTTTTTTTTTGGATATTTTTTTAATTTTTAAAATGATACTTAATTATAATATCTTATCGAAGTGTGTATTAAGAAATTATTATGTTGGAAACTATGAAACGGGCGTTTCTGTTTAGTTTTTTATTTTCATTCAACGCCCGTTTCATAGTTTCCAATCTAATAATTATTATACATGTATAATAATATTATATGTATATATTATAAATAATTAATATAATTAATATAATTAATTATTATATAGATATTTTATATATTATGTATATAATATACATATTATATTATAAATATATATATATATATATATATATATATATATATATTATTTGTGTGTTAATTTTTTTCTAATATATTTTTAATTTTATAGATTAGATATTACAATATTGTAATGTCTAATGTGTATTGTAATGTGTAGGTACATATATATATATATATATGGTATACTCATATCGTAGCATTAATCAATTTTATTTTCGAGGGGATAGGACCTTATCATAAATTCACCTACTCTCGGTTAACCTCTTAAAAACATAAATAAACATATTTATTTCCATAATATCTTTATACATTATAAATTATATATTATAATATTATGTATGCGTATACATAAAAAAAAAAAAATGATATATTATAATATAGCGGATACATTTATAGATAAGATAATTTTCATATTTACATATACATATGAATATAATATATAATATGTATATAAGAACGTACTTATGTGTTTATTTATACCATATCATTAATCAAGGATTAAAATGTTTAGAAATTTATAAAGGGAATGAGTTTGCAATGATTTCAAGAATGAATCTTCCCATTTTATAGAACGTTAAATACTAATTCATTATTTTCATTGATAAATATTAACGTAGATAAATACTAATTCATCATTTTCATTGAATTAATTATTTTTCAAGATATCAACGAATTCATTGGATTCATAGATAATCATTGATTAGATATTACAATATTGGATATACATATGCATGAAAAAAAATTATTATTCATTATTATTAAGCATGTATACATTTATGGGTTTAAATATTTTCATGTATTCTAGATATACATATATATATATATATATATATATATATATATATATATATAACTTATAACATATAAACAAAAACGTATCTATGTGTTCATTTATACCATATCATTAATCATGGATTAGAATGGTTTAGAAATTTATAAAGGCATTATGGGAATGTCTTGCAATGATTTCAAGTTTCAGTATTAAGAATAAATGTTCTCATTTTACATAACGTTATATATACAGAAAATAAGTACATATGTACATATGTATATAATACGTACTATCGTTCATCGTTTTCATTTCTATCCATGAAAGGTGCCTTAACTCGTCTGTATCATTAATCTGCTTGATTTAACGAGACGTTAATAAATATATATCTATGTATATTGTATGCGTTCAAGGTCATAAGAAGAATGTGTTTGACATATTGAACCTGTAAAGTATCTATCACTTTACAATGTAAAAACATTAAAAAAAAAACTATATTTGTTATGAGTTCGCACGATTTCGTGATATAAGTTATTATATGTATAATATAAGTGGGGTTCTGTCCTCGACGTAAGCGTTAACGTTACCTTTACTAATATTCCATCGTATCTATCCTCATTGATACCTAGGCACGAATTAAACGCCATGAGAGCTGTTTCATCTCCGAGCGGAAATTAGTTTCGCCCATCTCCGTACGTGTCTGCGTCATTCGCCATCAACACCGACCAAAGCTTGGATTGGGAATTTATACGATATATTTATATATATATATATATATATATATATATATATATATATATCAGTCTAAAGAGACAAGAAATTGGAGAAATTACGTAGAAAGATAAATATCTTCATGTATATCAAAGATTTCACAAAATCGGAACATATATATTATATTATATTATATTATATATATATATATTAATATTATATATTATATATATATTATTATATATATATTATATTATATATATATATATATAATATATAGATATCTCACATTCACTGTGTATATATATATATTTTGTTTTTTGTGTATATATATATATATATATATATATATATATATATATATATAAATATATATATATGTATATGATATAGGTTGATAAAAAATATTTCAAATTTTTACATTTGTTTACTTGTTAAAATTATGTTGTTGATTTTCTGTCGTAACGATGACATCGTCGTCAACGAGTCCGTCGTTCCTCGTCAATTTTCGTTCTTATATAAACATTAATTCACTCATTCATTCACTCACACACACATATAGATATATATATACTCATAGAGAAAACGTCGACTCTCAGTTGTTTATGTATCATTTATGCAGCATCTTCTGGCCTTAGGAAAGTGGTTCTTTGACTATACGCGATATCCATCTTAAGATATTCCATCTGCTTTTCACGTATACAGACACCGACTTTATCCTACCGACGTTGAAAATCTACCTAAGGGATTTTCCATAGTCACCAGAGAAATATGCCATACCAACCGAGAATTCGAAGATTTCAAATTTTTGTCGAAAGAAAAGCTTTTAAAAAGAATTTCTTTCCGTCAGATTTCTTTTTCTTTCTTCTTTTTTCTTCTTTTTTCTCTCTTTTTTTTTTTTTTTTTTTTTTTTATATACGTTTTTGTATGCAACAATGTCTCTCTTTCTCTCTCTTTATATCTATCTCTTTTTCTCTCTATTTCTTAATTATTTAATTAATTAATTAATTAATTTATTTATTTATTTAGTTATTATACTTGGCCCTACATTTTTGTATTTCTTCCTTTACTTGTTAATATGACTTTTTTCTTTTTTTTCTTCTTATTTTATTTGTCACTGCATTTGTCCTTTCGTTATTTTACTCGTTACTATCGTTATTCTTTTAAATTTTACTTCTTACTATATTTCTATTTTTGTTAATTTATTTTTTACTGTATTTTTTATTTTGTCATTTCATTCGTTATATTATATTTCTCTTTTTTTCTTTTCGCATTTGTTACTATGTATCTTTTTTTTTTTTTTTTTTTTCTTTTATCTTACATAAAACATGTTACTACATGTTTTTCTCTCTTTTTTTTTTTTTCTTTCCTTCGTTATCACTCGTAACAAATGAATTTTATTCTCTTTTTCTTTCGTTGACAGAATTTCGTTGATAGGATAGATAATTTGGAACAGAATAATAATAATAATAATCATTATTATTCGCTTCGTATTACTTTCTTCCACGACCCCCCCCCCCACTCTTTCTCTCTCTCTCTCTCTTTCTTTCTTTCTGTAATTACTGAGTATAACTCGAGATATCAAGGCGTCTGTCGCACGTCTTAAGTTTGCCGTTGCATGAGTTATACGAGTCGTCGCACGATGAGACCACGGAAACTTGGCTCGTAACGCGCTTATGGTCGTAGGTAGAATAGGAACGAATTAATAACCGGCAAACGATTTCGCTCATGTTGTCTCGTTTCTCTTCATCGTAGAAATCTATTTATCGTTAGATGAGGATGCTGCGTCAGCCGTGAGAACGATATCTATCGTTGCCAAATAAGATCTTTATTCTTGAATTAGTCAAGAACTTGTCCGGAACACCTGGAAATATCTCTAACTCATTAGAAAAAGGGGGTCGATAGTTCGTAGCATAATTTTCTTTCTCTCTCTCTCTTTCTCTTTCTATATATATATATATATATATATATATATATATATATATATATATATATATATATATAGATATCTTTTTCTATTTCTCTCTGTCTTTCGTTTTACAGATTATATTAAGAATAAATTATTAATTATTAATTATCAAATATGTCGACATATTTCAAAATTATTAATAATTGACATTAATTAATATACCTATTAGATATAAGAGTATATATTAAAAGTATTTATATGGATATTTTGAGTTTGAATTTTTAGAAATCATATTTTAACTGTATTAAAAAAAAAAGAAAAAAAAAACAAAAAAAAAGAGAAAATTATAGTTAAAAGAGAATAAATAAAAATTTTTTTCTATTGAAATATTAAATGGACCGGAAAGTAATGTCGCTTTCTTAAATTATATTCAAACGAATAAATTTTTAACACAAATTTTTATTTTTAATCGCAATCAAATATCGACATGCGCAGAAACGACATTACTTTTTAGTCCACCTAATATTTATTATCTATTATAAAAGAAATTATATTTTAATTAAAATTTAGAGATAACTATATCATTATATAATTTAGTAATATGAAATTGCTTTTGATTATATATATATATATATATATATATATATATATATATATGTATATATCAATCATGGTAATATGTTATTTTACTTAATAAGGATTTATCGAAGTGTAAATAGGGGTCGAACGAGCTATTTCGAAAGTAATCGAAGCGTAAAAGGAGTCTAATAAATCTAACCGGCTGGAGAACGATGAATCTCCAAGGACGTCGTCTAGTAATGGGGTATCCACCTTTTCACTACCCTCTAGGATCCGCCTAGTGTTCGCGTGCAAAAATTGTTTGGATAATCGCGTGTTCGTCATGCAACGTCCGTACAAGATACTAGATACGTCCAACTTTCTCGAAACTTTCTACGTTCCCGAAGAGTACTTCCTTCTGATCGTTAGAACTCTAATATGTTACATGTGTAGAGCTCGTTTCGAAAGTGCTTCGGAATATAACTCACCGGAAGTATTCATTTTTCCTTCTTTTTCTTTTCTTTCCTTTTCTTTTCTTTTCTTTTCATTTCATTTCTTATTTTCTTTTCTTCGAAGACTTTTGAATTAATTTACGAACGATTCAATAATATTTGTGGTTACCTCCAATTAAAAAAAAGAAAAAAAAAAAAGAACAAACGAACAAAAGAAAAAGAAAAAGAAGAAAGAAGAAAACAATTTTCCCGATCGGATTCGTTGTCTTCTTCGATAGAACGTTTGTTAATTTTGATTAAAAATTACTTTTTCAATTAAATCGATAAATCTAAATAAACAGAAATATATATCGAAATTTCATTGCAGAATCATTTGTATTAATTATTTAATAACAATCGATTTTATTTAATCATAGACGAATCGAAGAACGATTTCCTTTATTATGTCGAATGGACATTTTCTATCATTCGTTTCTCTTCCATTTAACTCGTTCATTACATCGATAGAACGGAGAGTAGACCGAGATGGAGTGGGGATGAGAACTGGTAGGGGGAGGAAAGGAGAAGACTGGGAAAAGGAATAGGAAAGAAAAGAAAAGAGAAAAGAAAAAAAAAAGGAAAAAAAATATAAAAGAAAAGTTTTACGAAGCGAAGAAAGAACAATGCAGGATAAACAAGTAGATCGTTTTTGTTGCTTTCGATAGCTCCTTCTATGCGCATTATCGTAGAGATAGACAGAGATAGAAAGAACAGATATATATATATATATATATATGTATATATATAGAGAGAGAGAGAGAGAGAAAGAGAGAGAGAGAGAGAGAGAGAGAGAAAGAGAGAGATACAGAGAGAGATGCAGAGATGAGAGAGAGAGAGAGAGAGAGACAGATAGATAGATAGATAGATACAGAGATAGAGACAGACAGACAGACAAACAGACAGAGGGCTGAGAGTAGACGGTGGTAGGTTTGTCCAAGCACACTTGGCTAGGTTCCAAGATCCAACGTTTACCGTTGTATCAATATTATCGGTCGTGCTCGGTCTAATTGCTCATTAGGATCCGTGGTCCGATGCCTATAAACGCGCTACGACGTTTCTCATCTATATATCTATATATATATATATATATATACACATATATATATGTACATATACGTACGTACGTACGTATGTATATATATATATACATATACATAGACGAAGGAAGATAGTTCCCTAACTGCGATACTATTCCCACGTCGTTGCTCAAACCAGGCACGGGAGATTAATTATGTACATTATAGGCGGTATGGCCTTCTCCGCCCCTTATACTCATCCCTCTCTAAACCCCGTCCACCTCAGTCCACACCCCCCCCCCCCCCACTCCCCCCTTCCCCGCCGCCAATGCCGCCGCTGCGTATTAAAGCTCCTTACGAGACTTATCATCCATCCCTATACGATACTACGATATGATCCAATGGACGAACCTAACTAGAAGAGAAATGCAAGTTTTGACAGTGATTAAACGACAATGTTCTAGTTTATGTGGATGGATACATACATGTGTACGTATATGTATATATATATATATATATATAGATAGATGTTTAATGCAAAATAGGACTTAGTTTTCATTGAAAAATTATTATTATCTATTAAATATTTGTGAATACGCCGAAGATTGTTTCATCCCTTTTCTTATCCCTTCCGAATAATCCGGCTTCTTCGACCTTCTCTCCTCGCCGCCCTTCCTATCCTCCGCCCACCGCACACGAAAAAAAAATGATAGTCTTCCTTTATCGTCGAATGTAAGTTTCGATTTTTGCACTTTGATTGGTCGTCTGTTTTGGAAGTTTCAGTAATTTGTCTTGACTTTCCTTTTTTTTTTCTTTTTTTTTTTCTTTTTCTTTTTTTTTTTTACTTTTCGTTTTGGACTGTTTTAATACAGCTGATCGTGTGTAAATCATTGGGGATTAATATCTGTAAAAGTTTATAGAAAATATTTGTTTTATTCGATTAAAGTTTTTCAGATATTTATCAAACGTATTTAATAGCTCTCGCGGGATATTTATACCGTTTGATATGAAAGTATTAAGTAGACATACCTATGTACATATATATATATATATATGTGTGTATGTGTGTATGTGTGTTTCTATATATATATATATATATATATATATATATATATATATAAAAAGTCGATTCGATATTTAGAACAAAGAATTGATAACGTTTTTCCTCGCTATTTAACATTGCAGAGAATTTATACGAATTTTCATAAAGAAAACTCGAAAAGAAAATTATCGTAAAATTTCTTAGCTAAGGAATATGTCGAATTGTCTTATAAATATGATTGCCTTCGCTATGCCTTCCCCCGCTCCTCCCCCCGCACCTGCAAAATAAGGAGAAGGAAAAAAATGCTTTCGTTCATTTTCGAATATATATAGGATATCCAAAAATTATGGAACACCCTATATATTTATATATATTTAATTTTTACATTTTGTATATAAATATAAATTGATATATTACGAATTTCTATAATGAAAAGTTGAAGAAAAAAAGAAAAAAAAAAATAAAATGAAACATGAAAGTTCTTGATCTAAGAAACAATGCCATCAGACAAATACTTAAGAGTTTTCTAACTGTTAGACGATAAAAGATCGATAAGCGAAATTTCTTCACAAAACGAAAGGGAAGACGAATGCTAGCAGACTTTAGTCCATAATTCATTCATCCGAGTCGAGAATGCTTCAGAAAATTCTTAAGCTTTTCCATAAAGTTACTTGCCGTTTCTACTGATCTCTCTTTAGGAGAGTTGGTAAATCGAGCTATGTCTCTCTCTCTCTCTCTCTCTCTTTCTCTCAATTTTCTCTCTCTCTCGCTCTCTCTCTCTCTCTCTCTCCATATGTATATCTATCTATCTATCTATCTATCTATCTATCTATCTGTCTATCTCTCTCTCTCTCTCTTTCTCTTTACGTCTATGCTCGACTACATTACGTACTTCGGTTTGACAGTCGATCCGATAGTTTCGAGTATGCTGAAACTTACGCTCGACAGAACAAACCGACGTCTACGATTTCAACGCAGAGAAGTATAGTGTGGTTTCCGTATGGGGATGAGATGGGGGTTGGTTGAAGGGTTGGGTATAGCATGGTAGGATGCAGCAGGGGTTTCGTACTGAGGATGGGTCAAAGCCATCGTTGCACGTCAAATATTCGCATAACTCTGGGCCGCGGTATCGATGAAACCATTCAGTGAATCGAAAGTCAAACATGGAATGGCTTTCATAGTACGGACATGACATATGAACTTCGCATTCTTTATGTTTTTACGCATATCGATAGTTTTTCCCTCCTCCCTCCCTTTGATATTGTATTCGACATCTATATGAGACACATATGGTACATACATTGGTATTTATCGTTATGTTTTTAGTCAATGTACAGGAGTTAATAAATCGTAAATATTTGCTTTCGCTTCTAAGATTTTTGATATTTATTAATAAAAAAAAAAAAAAAAAAAAAAAAAAAAAAAAAAAAAAAAAAAAAAAAAAAAAAAAAAAAAAAAAAGGAAGAAAATGAAGAAAAAATATATCTACGACGAAAATAATTACGTATGTATATATTAGGTTGGAAATTATGAAACGGACGTTGAAGGAAAATAAATAACTAAACAAAAACGCCCGTTTCATAGTTTCCAACCTAATATATATATATATATATATATATATAAGAGGCAATTTTTTTTTTTATATAAGTTCATTTTATTAAATTAACTATGCTAGAAGTGTATGCTTTATATGTGTGGTTTAGTATGTACTTCGAAGAATATTTTTCAATTAGAAGATATTAAAACGATTCGTTATCTTCTTCGGAGTTTATTTGAAGCCAGAGTTCGCTTCATGCGGCATTTGCGGTACCAATATTTCTTGAAGGTATTGTCAGAAATGGGGGAAAAAAAAAAATAGAAAAATAAATTAAAAAATTAAATTGCATGGTAAAGCCAGTCTTTATACAAAGCTGATTTGTAATGTTTTCGTTTAATTAAAAAAAAAAAAAAAAAAAAAAAAAAAAAAAAGAAAGAAAGAAAAATACGTGCAATTGAATTTACCGTGGCAATTCTCGATAAACAATTTCAGTAATTTTTTAACGATTATATATATATAAAAAAAAAATAATTATGCGTCTTACAAAATATTCATGTGACAATAAATATAATAATATTAGGAATAATTAAAATTTGAAATATATATATATATATATATATATATATATATATATATACATATATATAATATCGATTCGAAACGATTGTGTAACTTTGTAAAAGTTTTCTAATTTTTTCATACATACCAAATTTTCGGATAATATTCTAATAATATTTAATATTAACTCTAGTGGATAATACTTAATCGTATAAAGAAAATATTTGGAAAAAATTGATTTTTCCTTTAAAAAGTAGAAAAAAAAATTTAATTTACATAATTGATACTATTTATGCAAGTATTGTAGAATAGAATAAAATTTATAAGGATTTTTTACAAACGATTAAAATTGTACACCCTGTATATTATCATTAGACTTGATGATATATATATAATAAAAATATATACATATATACAATAAAATATATATATATATATATATATATATATATATACACACACGATATATACATATATATATTTTTTTTATTGAAACGATTAAGATTTCTTTCATTCACATCGTTATTTTACAGATTAGAGATAAGATTTTTTAGACAAACGTCTAATCCCAATCATTTGAAGATTAGAAAGACTTCGTTCAAATTTTTGAAATATTCTCGATAAAATTTTTCAGATAACATTTTTAAGGGATATCGTATGGTATTATGAAAAAAAAAAAAAGAAAAAAGAAAAAGTTAAAAAAAAATATATTTAAAGAAAAAAAAAAAAATATATATATATATATACATATATTTGACGAAAAAAAAGATGGAATTTTTTTCTTTCTTTCTTTTATTTTTTTTTTCTTTTTCTTTTTCTGTAACTTCTTAGTTTCAGATAAAGTATATAAGCCTCTTAAGAGAACCGATTACTTTAAGGTGCGAGAGAAGAAAGCGGCCGATTAATCTATTCGAATTATCACGGTAAATGACTATTAAAGTAAATCATCGTGGTAGAGATAAAACCACAGTGATAAAGTTCAACGTGAGTGAAGCCAAAGTAGTAGTGGGGCGGGTATAGAAGGGGGAGGAAGAGTGGGTGGGAGAAATGGGTAACTAACGCTTGGTCTTTACCAACCGCAATTAAGCTTTCTTACACGACTCGATATTCATCATATCCTTGTCAGCTACGTACAAGGACACGTAGTAGGCATTATTCCTTTTATGCTTTTTCTTTTTCTTTTTCTTTTCCCCCATTTTTTTTCTTTTCTCTTTTTTTTTTTTTTTTTTTTATTTTTCATTCCTTTCGATTCCGGACTCCCTTTTCTTTGTCGTCGTGTTTTCTGTTTTTTTTTTTTTTGATTTTTTTAAATTTTCTTCTTATAATTTCTTCTCTCTTGCTTTCTTCATTCTTACAATCCTTTTTCTTTCTTTCTTCTTTTTTTTTTTTTTTTTTTTTTTTTTTTCTTTCCATAAAACCCCTTTGTAATCATAGGCCACACGAAATGGCTATTAAGTTAACGACACACGAACCGTTCGCCGACAACAATATAACCTTTCATAAGAAACTTTACTCGTGTAACCCTTTCTAACGTTCTAACGTTCTAACGTTCCAACGATTATCCGTTAATCATTGTTAATGGCGGACGGACATTTGATTCAACCGATTATTTGTATTAAACTCTCTATATTACGTTGAAATATTTTTCTTTCTTTTTCTTTCTTTCTTTCTTTCTTTTTTGTTTTCTTTTTTCTTTCTTCTTCTTCTTTTTTCGAACAATTTAATTTATTATAATTTCATATTTGTACGTGACTTGAGTACCATTTATATGTTAGGATTAAGATGTTACGATAAAGTATTACTTACGTACTCACTTACATAAGTACGAATGTAAATATATATGTAACGAACCTAAGTATGATGTAATAATAATAAGACAAAAGAAAAGAAAAGAAAAAAAAAAAAGAATAAAAAACATTAACGACATAATTCGAACAGAAGCTTAAATAATATTTTGTCTGGTTTTTTCTTTTTTTTTTTTTTTATCTTGATAGAAGGATAAATAAATAAATTAATTAATTAATTAAATAAATAAATATATATATATATATGTATGTATTGTATGTATGCTATCCAGGTATAATTTAGGAATATATATATATAATATATATATATATATATACATATGTACATACATATTTACAGTTCTAAGTCGGTTTTTCTGAAAGCACGCGACGACGACGCATTATTACTTTCCTACTCTCCCTCCCCTTTACCCTTTATTCTCTATTCCTCACCCTACCCAACCCTCCCAACGTGAATTCTCATCCCCATGATACTTTTTCTTTGCGTTCTACCTATCGAAAGTAATAAGTTACGTACCATTCTCTTCTTAGTTTTGCATGTAGTAAGCACGAATACTTAATCAACCCTTACCAAGAGTTTGTATTTTGTCAGAGAGAGATAGAAAGATAGATAGATAGATAGAGAGAAAGAGAGAGAAAGAAAGAGAGAGAGAGAGAGAGAGAGAGAGAGAGAGAGAGAGAGAATACTTTCGAGATCGGTAGGTAGGTATACGTGCCTATAACTAAAACGTCGTGAACGTAATTAAAACTGATATATATATAGTTAACAACGAAGTTCTACGTTACTTGAGAAAATAGTAAAGAACGAACGAGTTTCTGTAAATTTTTACTCTTGCAATTATCTTGAAGAAAGTTTAACATATTTACGAGTATCTCTAAATCATGTTGTACATTTTATGGAAGCTCATCACCCTCCTCTCTCCACTTTTACATTCTTCCCTTCCATTCCCCTCTACTCTCTTTTTTTCCATCTCTCTTTCGCTCTCTTCTGCTCTCTTTCACTCTCTCTTTCTCGCGTAAATGCGAACGCGTATCAACGGAATAAAATTATTTAATTAAAGCCGAAGCATTTCTCTCTCTCTCTTTCTCTCTCTCTTTCTCTCTTACTCTCTCTCTTTCTCTCTTTCTCTCTTTCTCTCTCTCCGTTTCTCTTTCTTTTTCTGTATGTCTCTTGGACGAGAAAATTAACTTTGCGGTAATAGCATATGCTTTATTCATATAACTCGAAACGTGTCCTTTACCTTCAGGTCGATATTTTTTTTTTTTTTTTTTTTTTTTTTACTTATTTTTATTAACGTTAATCATGTTCATTAATATAACATTTTCTAATGATCCCAATTGAAAATTATCGAGGCTTTACGAAAAAAGGATGATACAATTTGTTTTATTTCAAGCGTTAACAAAATCTAACGTATGTACGTGGGTACGTACATACGTACGTTTCGACTTCATAATTATTTTTAGTTCTACTTTCGATAAAATTATCATTAGGACGAAGAATTACGAATGTCTCGACGGTATGATCGGTTTATTTAAAATTAGATTTGAAACTCGTGAAAAAGGTAATAACGTTGAGAAGAATCGTGAAAAGAGAAAGAAAAAGAAAAAGAAAAAGAAAAATGAAAAAAGAAAAATAAAAGAGAAAGAAGGAAAGAAAGAGAGAGAGAGAGAGAGAGAGAGAGAGAGAGATAGAAAGAGGGAGAGAGAGGGTGGAAGGGTGGGGTGAAAAACAGACGAAGAAGTAAGGAGAGGGTAGAAATGGGGGCGGAGAAATCGTCGGTATTCTTTGAACCGCTCAAGATTACGTTCTGCAGTCCCTGCAGTCTCCAACGACTCCGCCTTGATAAATGCTCCGCGAAAAAAAGGAAGGCGTGATCTTTAATTTTTCATTCGCGCGAGCCGAGGGGTTGGACGGGATCGACGAAAGAATTGAGAGAACGAGCGAGGGGTCGAGAGGGTTGGCTCGTAAAATAAAGCGGGTATGATGAGATTCCTAAGAATCTTATGTATCGTGCTAATGAGCCCTAATCATTTTTCTCTTTTTCTTTTCTTTATCTTTTTATTAAAAGTAAGAAAGTTTCCGTCGTTTATGTAATTTATATATTTACATATCAATATATATGTAACTGTCATGATATATAATTAAATATTGTATATTTATATATGTACATATATGTATATTTGTACTTGTAAAATTTTATTTCGTTTTATTAATTAATTATTATGTCAAATTCATTTATGAAGCTTTTAATAGTTTTTTTTTTTTTAAGTCTATTTTTTATATATATATATGTATATATATATATATATGTATATACATTTATATATATATATTTATGTATATATAATATTAATATATATTATATATGTATATTATTTTATATATATGTGTATGTATATATCAGAAATTTTGTATATTATATATATTTATATATATATTATTATATATATTATATATATATTATTTTATATATATTATATTTGTATATATGTATATGTATATACCAGAAATTTTATATATTATATAAATATTATATATATATATATATATATATATATATATATATATATCAAGATGTATAAATATATGAGTAACTTTGAAAACATATAGTTAAATATATTGTATAATAAATTAAATATATTATTATATAATACAATTATTATATTAGTTCATATATAAAATTTTTAATAATAATATATATATATATTTTTTATATAAATAATCGGACAAGAGTTATCTTATTTTAACGAGAGAAATATTATGTCACTTGTTGTTTTTTATTTAGTGGCAGATTTCAAGGCCATTTCAAGATCAATTTCGTTTTTTTTTCTTGTTTACCTTATTTCGATTTTTTTTTAAAAATAGGAAACAATATTTTTTACAATGGCTATGTATTATATGTAAAAAAAACAAAAAAAAAGAAAACAAGAGGAAAGAAACAAGTAACTTTGAATTGAAATAGTTTTATATCTCCCGCTTGAAAATTAATCGGGTTTAAAAAGAAGGGTTAAACGGAGTTCTTAAAAGTTTCTAAAGCGGTTATGGTTCTCTTCAAGATTAAATCCTTCATTGACGTAACGTAAAGGGAGACAGACGATACTCTAAAAGCAAGATTAAAATCTCATATTATTGTCGGTTAATCGGATTTAACTATAGTTCATTCGACATATATCATAATTTTGTTAATATTGAATTGACGGTTAAGCGTATAGTGAGAAAATCTGAACAAATGAAGATTATTAATTCTAATTTATTATACGAAACGATAAAACGAGCCGCAAATAGTTTCGTCACCCGTTACAACTGACAATTTATCGTCGACAATTTATAAAGTATCTCGGTTTGATCTTTTTTTAGAATTCTTAGAATTCCATTTATTGGTAGATTGCCAGGGATTAAATGTCCCTTATTCCTTTCTAACCTCTTAGTTCTCGATTTCTTACGACACGTTTCGTTTAACTGTTTTCGTACTCTCGTTTCTTCGTTCTAAAAGCATCTTTCCTCGCTTTTGCGTTTCCCTATTGCAAGAGAGAGAAAAAAAGAGAGTAGAGGTGGTTGGGAGGGATGGTGGGAGAAGGGTTGAGGAGAGAGAGAGAGAGAGATAATATAGGTAGGTAGGAGTCAGGATATAAGGAAAGACAGACAGAGAGAGAGAGACAGAGAGACAGAGAGAGAGAGAGAGAGAGAGAGAGAGAGAGAGAGAGAAAGTGGAAAAAGGAAAGGAAACTCAGTAGTATAAAAAGTTTTAAAGCGTGTTCTATGGCCGCCGCGTAAAGGCATCAGAAATAAATGGAAGAAAAGGTAAGCTGGGACCAATCGAAACAACAATTTACCAGCTTCAACTACTTTTATCTGTTACGTTGTTTGCCAACGGACGAATGCCTTCGATATAGTGTGCAGGTGGGTTGGCCGTGGCCGTTGTACCCTTTTCTATATCGGCTTCCCACGAGTTCTATCGCGAGACAATTTTTTTTTCTTTTTTTTTTATCTTTTTCCCTCCTCTTCTCTCTTTCTTTCATTTTCTTTTTTCTTTTTTTTTATTTTTTTGTTCCTTTCGATAAAAGCGAACGAACAAATAATATGACATTTCGTTTCGGACATCTTCATGTCTCTCTCTCTCACACATATACACACACACACACACACACACATATATATATATATATATATATATATATACATATGAATATAGACACGTGCACATTTGTATCACTTAATTTTATAAAATTCCCGAAAACAAAAATCAAGATTTGTACAATCTTAGTTCAAGCTTACATTGGAAAGTTTTCTTTTTTTCTTCAATTTATAAATTATAAATTTATTATATTATATTCTTCTTGTAATTATATATTATATATTATATATTATATAAGTTTTTTCCCGGAATTTATAAATCTTTAATTTATAATGGTTTTATAATTATCGTTTTATTTATATTATATTTCTGTCGCATGTATTTACGTATAACATGTAAATATTTTTGTCTTGATCGTTTAGAAAAAAAAAAAAAAATGTATACTTCTCGAAAACGTATATACAACCAACGTATACGTGTTTTTTTTATTTTTTTTTTTTATTCTTAACAATAAATATTGTTAACATCACGAACATAAAAATATTTTCTATATATTCACTTTAATACATTCTTATTGTAATTATATATTATGTATTATATATTATATAAGTTTTTTCCCGGTATTTATAAATCTTTAATTTATAATGGTCTTATAATTATCGTTATAATTATATTATATTTCTGTCGCACGTATTTACGTGTAACATGTAAATACTTATGTCTTGATCGTTTAGAAAAAAAAAAAAAAAAAGAAAAAGAAACGTATACTTCCCGAAAACGTATATACAACCAACGTAGACTTGTTTTTTCTTTTCTTTTTTTTTTTTTTTTTTTTTTTTTTTTTTAAATAAATATTGTTAACATCACGAACATAAAAATATTTTCTATATATTCACTCGAGATAAGTTTGAGAGTGCCGGTAAGATGTAGGAGCGATAGAAGCTGCGGCGGAGGTGGGAACGGGGGGATGAAGGAGGAGGGTAACATCGGGTGATCGTTATCCCTTTACGGTTTAGAAAATATTTATTTGGGAATTTATTTTCGAACAGGGACAAGGAAAAATGTCGATGTGTCTTGTTCCTTCGGAGGTGGAGTAGAGGTGAGGTGGAAGAGTAAAAGAAGGAGAAGGAGAAGGAGCAAGAGAAGGAGAAAGAGAAAGAGGAGGAGGAGGCAGAAGATGAGGAGGTAAAAGAGGCAGAGGAGGACCATGAAAGAGGAAAGGTAGAACGATCCGTGAAAGGAGGTATAGGATAGGGGAGTAGAAATAGTAGGATAGGGTGGTAGGTAGGTAGGTAGGTGGACATGGAAAAGGAGAAAGAAAGAGAAATATAGAGATAGATAGAGAAAGAAAGAGAGAGAGAGAGAGAGGAATAGAGAAGGTTTTTGTCCATGAGGTCCGGCCACGGACAATTCGCTTCGTTTAACCGGACTGGGTGCTGGACGATGGCCAAGCGGTATCATACAGACGTTTGCTGCTCTTTTGAACGTCAGTTATGTGTCTTTCAAATTGCATCAAAGCTATAGGATCGCTACTCCCTCGGCCATACCTACTCGTCCTTGGAAAATAAAGGACAATGTTGGTTTGCTTCCTTCGTCTTCCTCGTTCTTCTCTTTTTCTATTTTTCTATCTTTATTTTCCATTTTTATTTTGGTTTTTTCTTTTCTTTCTCTCTTTTCCTTCTCTCTCTCTCCCTCTCTCTCTCTCTCTCTCTCTCTCTCTTTTTCTTTGCTTTCTCCGTTTCTCCATTTTTCTCCTTCTCCTTTTCCTTTATACCAATCTCTTTTCCTTTTTCCACAAGGCACATTCTCATTCATTCTCTTTTCTTCTGTCGCGTTCTCCTTTCTTACTACCTTCCGTTTCCTTCCCCTCGACTATTCAGACGAACTCTGTAGGTCACTTTTTTTGTCCTAAGTTGGACCTTAAATAAAAGAATTCCACTCGCGAACATCGAAAATTCATTAAAATCTGCTTATGGTTAAATGGCGATTATGTTCGATAAGTGAGACGATTAAAACTTAAAGATTAAATTGAAAATTAAACGTATGGGCTATTACATCGGCGGAGTTTTACAGATTAATTATAAATTCAGAGTTGATCATATGAATATCTTCTTTGTTAGCAATAGAAAAGCAATAGAAGGAAAAGGAAAAAAATACATATGTACATAAAAGAAATTTTTCTATATATCTATATAAGATATAATATATATATATTATATCTTTATATATATAATATTAATATATATATATTAATTAATTAATATATTATTAATTAATATATATTAATTATATATATATAATATTAAAAATATTTTAAAAATATGAAATAAATGACCCAATTTTCTTTTGAATCGAAAGTTTAATAGTTTTCAATTTTATTATTTTTCTATTTTTCTATTTAACTTTACGGATTAGAAGATGTTGAAAGAGATCGAGATCACGTGGACGATATATGAAATAAAGAATCAAAATATAAATATATATTATTGTTTTACATTTCAAAAATAAAATTTATTGGACAATTTAAGATTAAATATTTTATTAACATTGGGTTAGAGAGAGAGATCAACGTTTATTGAAAAATTAAAGGATGTTTCAAATTGATTAAAAATCTTATCTTACATAAATAATTATTTTATCTATTATAAATAATAGATTAAATAAATAAAATGAGTTAAATAAATAATCTTAAAATAATATCTCTTTCGTTACGAAGCAACAAATAAAAATTTCCTTAGTTTACTATCAATCTCTGTATTATGTCAACATCTTTATATTATATCTTAAATGAAAAATCAAATAATAATCTAACGAGAAACATACTTCACGTTATTCTTACTCTTCAGTAATTTACAATAATAATAAATAAATTGAATAACAAATGTAAATAATAATAAATAAATTTTCAATAAATTTATTTTATCAAAAAATTCAAGGAAGAATTCTAAGTAATAAATTATTGAAATAAATTCAGTAATAAATGAAAATAAAAATTTCTTTCCAATCATTAATTTGGTTATAACCGGACTAACGTTTGGATCATTTCGATCATTTCGTATTTTTATTTTATATCCTTTTCGTGTGTGTACAGAGATAAAGAGAGAGAGAGAGAGAAAGAGAGAGAGAGAGAGAGGGAGGGAGAGAGGTATACTATTGGCTGGCCATAGAGACGATAGAGGGGAGTAACTACTCTTCAATCTTTTAACCTGCCCCTTCCCCTCTTCTTCCTCTTCCCCACCTTCTCGATGCATTTGGAACATCGGGAAGTAGTTATATATGAGGTTACGTGCTAGCTTATCGGGATTTCGGCAATGTTTCCTAACGCGGAGGAAGCAATTTTCTAAGCCCTTCGATAAGTTCGATTTAGGCGTCGTCCGATCGGGGAAATTCGTGGACAAAAGGTAAAAAAAAAAAAAGAAAAAAAAAAATAAATAAATAAAATAAAAATGAAAATGAAAAGGATATAAAAAAAAAGAAAAATAAATAAATAAATAAATAAAAATTAAATCTGTTCCGTCAAATTTTTTCCATAACAAAAACTAAAGCAAACTGATCCTTTCAAATACCAAGTACCTATGCGTTTCTTCATTTTGTAAGCGCTGATACGTAGGATTAAAAAAACATTAAAAAAGAAAAAAAAAAAAAGAAAAAGAAAAAAGAGAGAAAGTAAGGAAAAAGGAAATAAAAACAAAACAAAACAAAACGAAATGAAACGAAACGAAATGAAATGAAATGAAATGAAATGAAAAAAAAAAAGAAAAAAAAAAGGTATGTATGTACATATGTACGTACGTACGTACGTTAACTCGCGAGAGAACGAAGTTCGTAAAACGGAGATTTTTCGAATGCCTTCTTCATGGGAACAATAGGGCCCTTTCGAACAACACTGTGAAATCAATCGAGCTTCGGCCTGGAATCGAACATTTCGCTGTTTCTGCATGCGCGTCTATCTAGTGTGTATGTGTGTGTGTGTGTACGAACATTTATGTGTTTGTACATTCGTTTGTGTATTTCTATACGCTTTGTCGATTTAGCAAAATATATCAAAGCCATTTATATATATATACACAGATACACACATATATACACATCGTTTATGCGAGCTTGGATTTCATATTACTTTGTTTTTGTTTTTGTATTCCTTCTTTCTTTCTTTCTTTTCTTTTTTTTCTTTTCTTTTTTTTTTTCCTTTTTTGTAAATTTCCTCCCTCCTCCCCCTCCCCCTCGCCCCCTCATGCATTTATGTCTTTTTATTTGTTTTTCTTCCGAGGATTTTTTTTTCCATTTCTTTGTTTCTTTTTTCTTCTTTCTTTATTTTATATATTTATCTTTTTGTCGAATACTTTCAATTTTTCACGCCGCTTTCCTTTCACGCATCTAACCTTTTGAAAATCGTGCGTTGTTACTTTTCTATTCCTCACCACTTTTCCTTCCACTTTACACGCCTTCTTCTTCTCTACCATCATTTCCCTTAGTTCCCGTGGCACTCCTTCGTACGCTCCATTTCTGTGACGATCGTTCCATAGGAGGAATACTTTACGTTTTACAAACGCTTTACATTTCTCTTCTATCGTTCGTTCGTTCGTTCGTTCGTTCGTTCGTTCGTTCGTTCCTTCTCTTTTTGATATATTTTTTTTTCCTCCCTTCCCCTGATCCTACTTCTCCTTCTGGTTATCCTTCTTCCTCCTCATTCTTCCTTCTTTTACTTTACCTTATTCCTCATCCTCTTTCTCTTTTTATTTTAACGCGGGCCGATATATCAGAATGCAAACGCGATTGCATCTCAAAAGAAACGAAGAAGGAAAGGGAGAAAATTTGCGGTTATCAGGGCGAGGCAAGGACTAACGATCCGCCGTTAAAATAAAAGGCACGGCGCGATCTTCCCATTCGTATAAAATTCAAACTTCCATCGGGATGAATTCGACGGAGTCGTGCAAATAACGAGCATTGCGGACGAAAGATCCAAAGAATCTGCCGTGCGAGAATTTTTTCTATGTATATATATATATATATATATATATATATATATATATACTTATTTTTTTCTTTTTTCCTTTTCTTTTCTTTTCTTTTCTTTTCTTTTCTTTTCTTACCCTCTTTACTCTGTCTATTTGTATTGGATTGGATTTTATCAAAAGATATATATATATATATGATTTAGATAATGTGTTATTATTATTTCTCGATCATCGTTAAATCACGTTTTTTTATATATCCGTCGATCGTTCGTTTTCGTTTGAAAAAACATGTAGTTTTGAAGCTCCTAGTAATGGCAACATCTCATTAACTTATATATATATGTCATTAAAAGGTCGTTACGAAGTACATATTTGTTGTATACACCATTATTATCTTCTCTCGTGATTTTTGTGAAAAAAGAAAAGAACTAGGAAGAAAATAAAAATAAAAAAAAAAAAAAAATAAAAAAATAAAAGATAAAAAAAAAAATAAAAAAAAAAAACAGAAAATGGTAAAAGACATCTCTCATCGTTTCTCGTAATTATTGCAATTTTTTGTTCTGTATATTTATCAAAAATATAATCCGACGTTTCGTCAGTTCATTATTTTTTAAATCAATTTTTTTTTTTTGAACTATTATCATCATCATTATAGATAAAGTTTTTCGTCTTACGTGCATTTACAATGTAATAATAATTTTTTTATTACTTTCAATGAGTTCGTTATTACTTATTCTTAGATTAAAATAAAGAACAAAAAAAAACAACAAACGTAGAAATGTGATGAGATAATATAAATTGCAATTTTAAATTACCATTAAGATATAAATTCAAATGAATATTGTATGGAACGTGTAAGAATTCAGACGTAGCTTTCATCTAACGATATATAAAACGAATTAGATATTACCGAGATAAATTATTTCTTATTAGATGAGACGAAAAGAATTTGGTCATTTAATTGATCATTTAATAATTAGGAAATTAGGGAAATTTATTAACAATATAAAAAGTGACGATTCCATCAGGTGGTTTGACATTTGAATTAAAAAAAAAAAAAAAAAAAAAAAAGAAAAAAAACAACATTTAAAAAGTGGAATTAATCGATTTGACTCTTGAACTGTTTATATATATATATATATATATATATATATATATATATATATATATATATACTTATTTTTTTCTT
The DNA here is from genome assembly GCF_014083535.2 of Vespa mandarinia. NCBI lineage: Eukaryota > Metazoa > Arthropoda > Insecta > Hymenoptera > Vespidae > Vespa > Vespa mandarinia. The sequence goes on from NW_023395870.1 coordinate 1,184,500, forward strand.
TTTTCTTTTCTTTTCTTTTCTTTTCTTTTCTTTTCTTTTCTTTTCTTATCCTCTTTACTCTGTCTGTTTATGTATTGGATTTTATCAAAAGATAAATGTATATATATATGATTTAGATAATGCGTTATTATTATTTCTGGATCATTGTTAAATCATTTATATATATATATATATATATATATATATATATATATATCAACATATCAACATATATATATATATAATATCATATAAATCAATTATGGTATTATAACAAAGTAAAGAAAACCAATTTGTAATCTTCCTCTCATTTTTCCGTTCACGCACATCAAATTTATCCTTGTGCATTTCCGAGATTGGATTTGTGCGCGAGCGAGTTAGCGACCAACCAACCAACCAACCAACCAACCAAGTAACCGACCAACCGACTAACCGACTAACCGACTAACCGACCAACCGACCGAGTGCGCGCATTACTTCCTGTCGGATGGTATAGGTAAGTACATTGTATGGTATTTCTTTTAAGAACGAATGTAAATTCGATGCTTTTCCCGGATCCAGTTCTTCCACTTTGTAGTTCGATCACTTCTCTCTCAAATCCCTCTCTGAAAACCACCAGTTTTCCCTCCCCTCATGCCCACCCTTCACCAATTCCCCAGCTAGCTTCACCCCTCACTCTTCTAGATCTCTTACTCCTCACTTTACCCTCTCTCTTTTGACTCACCGTTGGATAAGCTAGCAAACGTAACAGGAATCTTAGGAGTGGCAATTTAGGTGAACAGATAAGCTTTGTCCAGGATTCGAATTTCTCCAAGTTTTCGAGCCGTCGGGCCAAAGTTTCGTTGTTTGTCCTGAGGATTCCTGGAGTTTGCGAGATAGGAAAAGCTATAAATAGGTAACTAGTGTTTTCTCTCCTTTGTACATATTTCTTCACTTTTTATGATGATGGTTTCGTTTCAAATACGAAGATGGTACGGTCGCTGTCTCGTTTGTCCGTTCAAACGTACATATGTACGTATATTATTCTTTAAAAACTTAATAGAGAAAATTAAATCGTTGACATTAGAGACAATTTTGTAGAAGAAATTTTCGTTCCCGAATAAATGGGGGATAGATCACGGTGGGGGTTTTTTTCTTTTTTCCTTTTTCCGACGAAGAGAACAACAAAAACAAAAAGAAAAAACGAAAAACAAAAATGAAGAAGAATAAGAAAAAAATCGATCGCATCGATTACGTTAACTGATATTTTCGTTCTTCTTCGGTTCAATTACGTGAATCATTTAACATCTTGTTGTTATATATACATATGTACGTAAGTACGTATATACACGTGTGTACATAGTTTTTGAACGTTTCGAGGAAACTCTAAACAAGTATCTAAGCAAAGTATACATACGTACTGACGTTACCAGGGTTGAATCCATTTTAACGGTCGCGAAGGTGTAAACTTTGTTTCTATCGTACGATTCCGGCGAGAGTTTGGCGGCACATGGCATTTCAGCCAAGAATCCACGAATTTCAACAGGAGAGACGATATAATCGGCGGTTGGCTCTCGACTAGGCATACCGCAAGTACAAAGCAGATGCGTTTACACGGTTAACTTCGACACGGTAATGTTTGCACCGGTCCAACTACATTCGTCTGTTCCGTGAGAGCTACTACTTCACCAACAGCCAATACCAACACCAACATTACCCACCAATATCATCGCTAGCAGTATCGGTAGCATCAGTAGTAGTAGTAGTAGTAGTAGTAGTAGTAGTAGTAGTAGTAGTAGTAGTAGTAGTAGTAGTAGTAGTAGTAGTAGTATTAGTAGTAGTAATAGTAGTAGTAGACATTGCAGACACTGCAGTCAAAGACACCGACGTTATCGTCACCGTTGACGTCGTCGTTGACGTTGACGTCGGTGTCAACTTTGTCGTCGTCGTCGTCGTCGTCGTCGTCGTCATCATCCTCGTTATTACTGCTGCTGCTGGTGTTGCTGGTGCTCTTGCTGTTGGTGCTGGTGTTGTTGGTACTGCTGTTGGTGTTGCTGACGCTTCTCCGGTTGAACAAAAGTCCGTCGATTGTATATGCCGCGTGTTGTTGGACCGACGACGTTGGTATCTGCAATATAAATACATACATACATACGTATATATATATATATATATATGTATATGTATATATATATGTATGTATGTATATGTAAATAGAAAGGGTTAGGATGGACCGTTTCACCTAAAATATCTTCCAGAATGTTACATTAACTTTGTTCTATTGATAGATTTGATATCCTGACACTTTCTCACCATTTCGAAACAGTTATTTAGTACGATTTAATCTTCATTTTTAGAATGATATGTGTTAGTAATATATATATATATATATATATATATATATATATATATATATATATATATATGTATTCTATTTTATTTTTTTCTGCTTTTTATTTGCTACATCTTTGTATATCGTCGCGATTAATTTATCCAGTTCTAAACACATACACGTATATACGTATATAGATAGAGTTTTTATTCAAAATTACGAATACAAAAGGGATTATATGTATGTTAGTAGTATATAATCGACGTAAGAAAGTTCCCTCTCTTTAAATCATCTATTATTTTTTTTTTATTTTTTTTTTTTCCTTTTTTCTCTAAATCCTTACTACATTTTGTAATATGGTAGTAATAGTAGAAGTAGTAGAAGTACTAGAAGTACTAATAGTAGTAGTAGTAGTAGTAATAGTAATAGTAGTAGGTGCGAAGTCGTATGGTTTAAAGGAGATATACGTATATACATACATAGTTACATACACCTCGTGCATAAAGTAGGATGATCACACGATAAGATCCTCTCGAATATAGCACAACGTTTATTCTAGATTATCTTGTAAAAGCTCGGACGTTTTTCTTATCGTTCCCTCGTTAGGCTACGTTCAACTCGTGCAAACAGGCGCGAAAGCTAAAAGGGCATGATGGTGGGAGTGAGGAAATAGAAAGTCGTGGTATCGTCTTCACTCTTCCTCTTCATCTT
>NW_023395870.1:1202500-1205000 GCF_014083535.2 Vespa mandarinia
TACACAGCAATAGGGGGAAAAAAAGGAAAAAAATAAGAAAAGGAAGGAAAAAAATCAGAGACAGGACGAGAGAGAGAGAGAGAGAGAGAGAGAGAGGAAGAGAGAGAAGTAGAGGGAGAAAGGGTGGGAGAAATGGAAGAGTGAGGGAGAAGGAAGAAAATGTGAAACTGGAGAACAAAAGGGTGGTTATATATACGTACGTATGTATGTATGTATGTATGATATATATACATATACACATATATATATATATATATATATATATATATATATATATATACATATGCTGGTTCATACGCTAAAGGAAAACGAACGTAGATGGAGGGAGAGAGAGAGAAAAAGAGAGAGAGAGAGAGAAAGAGAGAGGGTGAATGGAATAGAAGAGAAGTACGATGATCCGACGAATTCACAAATGTTGTCGCGGTTGACTAACATCGTCGATGCGCTTACGTGGCTTTTAAACTCCAATCCGATAGGAAGTTTCACGTCCAGTCCGTAAAATTTTATGTTACAATGAAATCCTTCCATTCTCCACTCATTTGTTCACTTTAATTTGAGTGCCCTTTTTTTAATTTTGGTGATGATATATATATATATATATATTATAAATTACTAATAATGATATATGTATGTATATATTATAAATTATTTATAAATATATATACATATATACTTGTTATATATAAATCAGATATATATTTATTATCGTTATTATTATTATTATGTATTTTTCTTTTTTTGTTTTTTTTTTTTTTTTTTTTTTTTTTTTTGTTACCAAGATACATTTCTGAGGATAAATATATAAATATATGTATATCTCATTGAAATTTCTAATATTTATATAGGTATATAGACTTGTTATATATAAATCAGATATATATTTTTTATCGTTATTATTATTATTATTATTATTATTATTATTATTATTATTATTATTATTATTATTATTATTATATATTTTTCTTTTTTTTTCTTTGTTTTATGTTTTTTTCGGTTACCAAGGAGATTTTTTACGAGGACAAATTCAGCACAGAAAATTGCACCAATGGGAAGTGGATTGTCGTTATCAAAGTGGAAATTAAATAGAATTAAATAAATTTTGATCATTAACAGATCCAGATACAGATCGATCTGTTTGGTCTTTATTTTATTATTTGGTATTGTTATTATATTATTATTTTATTTTTATCTTATTTATTATTATTATTATTATTGTTATTATTATTTTTATTTTTGTTATGTCAATGCAATCTTAATAAAGGAACAATTGTACAAAAGAGACAATATCATTATTAAATTAACAATATTAGAAAAAGTTAATATTTAATTATAAAAACGAACAATTTGTTTCGACGATTGATAACGTTAATTCGTTAACTTTATCAATATAGACGTTTGACGTTTAAAAAAAAAGAGAAAAGAACACAAAACTATTTGTCACTGATCTTCAAATAATGACTTTCATTTTGTTTCGGAAAGTTTTCTTTTTATAAATTCCTTACAATTTATTTCATTCTTCGGATTGCTTTTTCATTTCTTTGTTTGTTTGTTTGTTTGTTTTTTTTTTCGTTTCTTTTTTTTTTTTAATCATATGTAACGTCTAACGCAATTCAATTTTCTTTAATTTTTGTATTCGATTAAAATAAAATGAGGAAAAAGGAAAGAAGAACTAGAACTATAGAAATAGGTCAAACGATAATTGCTAGATCTCGTATATCATACTCCTTCCTATTTTATAAACATAGGAAAAGAAAAAGAAAAAGAAAAAGAAAAAGAAAAAGAAAAAGAAAAAGTAAAAAAACTTTAACATTTCTTTCTTGCACGAATACGTTTGGATACGTAGGTACGATGTAAATACTTATTGTTGGTTCGTATATATACGATACATACACATATGTACATACGTATAACACATATATATATTATATTCGTATATGTACACAACTACGTCTGTTTCTAATCTACTTTAAAAATAGAATTAAAAAGAAAATAGCCGTCTCTCGAATCTTCTTTCTCTTTTCTTTTTTTTCTTTTTTTTTGTTATTTTTTTTTTTTATTTTGTTTCTTCTTTCTTTTTTTTTTTTTTTTAGTTTCCTATCCTCGAATAAAACCGTAAGCTGTATTACAACGTATTTGTTTGTTCATTGTATTTATGTGTATATGTGCTTGCTTGCGTGCGTGCGTGCGTGCACGCGCATGTGTGTGTGTAGATAGGTAGGTAGATAGGTGGGTGGGTGGAGAGGAGTTAGGAGAAAGAGGTGGAATATATATATATATATATATATATATATATATATATATATATATATATATATATATATACGGCCTTGTTTCACATGCAATGATAAATTTGCTTGGTTGGATGGTGGATGGTGAACTAACGTCGACTAGCCCACCAAAATGTGGTTTTCGGTATGACGTTGACCGTTGCTCGCCAAACGACAGAATTTTCGGTTTATAAATGTCGATAATATTGAGTTGCGTATTTTCGAGTTCGTTA
>NW_023395870.1:1210000-1230000 GCF_014083535.2 Vespa mandarinia
CAGAAAGCATTTCGAATAAATTGTTACATTATATACATACATCTTAAATTATCTCTAGTATTTATCTAGTATTTATTTACATAAACAAATGTCATCATTTCAATGAGCGAGATTGTCGAAGAAAAAATTTTTATCGATTTATTAATAACCTAATTTTGTATGTATTAGGTTGGAAACTATGAAACGGGCATTTTTGTTTAGTTATTTATTTTCATTCAACGCCCGTTTCATAGTTTCCAACCTAATATATAAGTATTACGTTGGAAACTATGAAACGGGCGTGTTTGTTTAGTTATTTATTTTCATTCAACGCCCGTTTCATAGTTTCCAACTTAATATATAAGTATTACGTTGGAAACTATGAAACGGGCGTGTTTGTTTAGTTATTTATTTTCATTCAATGCCCGTTTCATAGTTTCCAATCTAATATATATCTATTTATATATGTATAACTTTTTACATTGCTACAATATTATATTTTATGTTTATATACTTCATGTACTTCATGTAATTGATATATACATATTCATGATATATAGATATATAATATCCATACATATTTAGAAATTATTATCGTGAGGGTGAAAAAAAAAAGATAACAAGAAGAAAAATTGGCGAAGTAGAAATGAAAAAATTCTTCTGTTAAAACGTTTCTATGTAGAAAAGAAAAATTTTTTTTTTTCTTTTTACGTATTAAGTAATTTTTTTTTAATTATACAATTAACGTATACATCAGGATCTTCTTTTAATATCTAGTTATATTAAGATATAAAATTTTATTAAATTTTTATTATAATTAAATACATATATGTAGATGTATATATATATATATTTTATATTATATTATTATATGATTATATACTTACGTTTAGGTACATAAGAGTTCATAAATTCGTCAAGATCAATATTTACATTGGACATATATATATATATATATATATATACATATTCATTTATATATATATATATATATATATATATATATATATATATACATATATCTATGTACATAATCGACGTTTAATCGTGCGTTTCCGTTATTTCCCGAAGCTCTGCATTCAAATTTTCGTCGAATTTACGAGATCGGCCGATTGTTCGGTTTACAAGATTACTCAACGATTGGACATCCATTAATGGAATGAATTTAAATATCGATTTCGCGGTTAGCAAGCGGACGAGCTCACGTCTAATGGCGAACGCGTAACGTAACGTACCTTTTTAAAAATTTTATTATACTCCGACCTAATTTGTTTCCATTGTCGGAACTATCTTTCTCTCCCTTTCTATTTTCCTCTCTCTCTTTCTCTCTTTTCTTTTATACGCTCATTTAATATCTCGAGCTAGGGAAATGTTGGAAAGGGTAAGTTATTTTTCTATTTTTATGAACATTAAAAAACGAAACAAGGATGGAAGGGTTGTTACGCGTGCACCCTTCTTCTTCTTCTTCTTCTTCTTCTTCTTCTACTTCTTCCTTTCCTTCTTCATCCCTTTAAAGTAACAGAGAAATTCAAGAATACTTTACATCGATTCGCACTATCTGACTTCCGGCTGAACGCTTTCCCAGGCCGGATGCGAGCTTCTCGTACTTTCAAGGAAATCTCCTTGAAAATACAATAACCCTTTCTGAGAGATCGTTTTACCAAGAGACATGGAACAAGTATTCTCTCTTCCTTTATCTCTTCTCTCTCTCTCTCTTTCTCTCTATCTCTCTATCTCTCTATCTCTCTCTCTCTCTCTCTCTCTCTCTCTTTCTCTCTTTCTCTTTCACTGTTTATCGTCCCATTATATGTCAGGTAATTTTAACTTTAACGATATTTTCGATCGGTATATCTATCTATCTGCTTTATTTTGCTTAAGATAAAATCCTTCCTCAAATTCAATCCTTCCGTTATCCATCTATCTATCTATCTATCTATCTATCTATCTATCTATCTATTATTATTACTATTATTATTATTATATGATTATAATATTATCGAGATATAATCGTATTGATCGTTGGGAGAACAAATCGATTCGTGTAACATTAGGATTTGTGAAAGGAAAAAAAGAAAAAGAGAAGAAAAATATAGGAATTGACCAATAGTAAAGTTAAAAAACCAAAAAAAAAAATTAAAAATAAATAAAACATTCTTATTATATTATTGTCGAGATATAATCGTATTGATCGTTGGGAGAACAAATCGATTCGAGTAACATTAGGATTTGTGAAAAAAAAAAAGAAAAGAAATAAAAATAAATAAAACATATTATCATTATATTATTATCGAGATATAATCGTATTGATCGTTGGGAGAACAAATCGATTCGAGTAACATTAGGATTTGTGAAAAAAAAAATAAAAATAAGAAAAATATAGAAATTGACCGACAGTAAAGTCGTAAAAAAGAAAACAAAAATAAAAAAAATAAATAAGACATATTATCATTATATTATTATCGTGATATAATCGTATTGATCGTTGGGAGAATAAATCGATTCGAGTAACATTAGGATTTGTGAAAAAAAAATAAAAATAAGAAAAATATAGAAATTGACCGACAGTAAAGTCGTAAAAAAAAAAAACAAAAATAAAAAAAATAAATAAGACATATTATCATTATATTATTATCGAGATATAATCGTATTGATCGTTGGGAGAATAAATCGATTCGAGTAACGTTTGGATTTGTGAAAAAGAAAAAAAAGAAAAAAAAAGAAAAATATAGAAATTGACCGATAGTCGTAAAAAAAAACAAAAATAAAAAAAACAAAAAAAATTAATAAAACTTATATTATCATTAATATCATTGTCAGGATATAATCGTATTTATTGTTAGGATATAATCGTATCGATCGTTAGAAGAACAGGAATCGATTGGAAAAATATTTTTTGTATTTTCAAAAAAAAAAAAAAAAAAAAAAAGAAAACGTAAAAAAAAATCTTCTCGATCGAACGTGTAAAGTCGTCGTGAAGAAGAAAAAAAGAAAAAAAAAACGAAGAAAAGGGAAAGAAAAAACGAGAGGAAAGAAAAAAAAGAAGACATTCGTAATGTTTGGGAAATTATAAATTTGAAAAGAAACGACGTTTTTTGGAATAAGGTTTTCATCCACCCTCCCCTCCTTCTTATAACTTCTCATCCTTTTTCCAACCTCTCTCTCCACCTATAAAAATATGAATCTTCGAGTAAAAGCGATCAAGAGACCAACAAAGTCAAATAATTTAAAATGGTATACATGTGTATATGTTCGTACGCGTGTATAAACATATGTATTCATACATACATATCTATATACGGTATGTATGTATGCATACCTATATGTCTATACGTATATCACGTTTGTTTATTCTACATTCTGGAACCATTTCAACCCTACGTGCTCGTGCGACTTCGTATAACAGCTTCAATATTTGTCGCTCAAAATTAGATTTGTTTAAGAGCGTAAAATCGTCTAGTATAGCCAGGTTTCTCCTCTTAAACCATGTGAGGGAAATAGAAGAGGGAGAAAGAAGAGGATGAGGAGGAGGAGGAGGAGAAATTGAAGGAGGATGAGGAGGAGGAAGAGTGCAGTTTACGCGTCAGCGTTAAGGTTTCCCTTTGATGTTTTATGCCGATACCGCAAATAGCACGTACGAGGAATGATATACAATGTACATATATATATATATGTGTGTATGTGTGTGTGTGTGTGTGTGTGTGTGTGTATGTATGTAAATACATATACGTATATAAGTACGTGTAAACTAGTCCTTTTACAGTGCCAATGATATCGATAAAATAAAAAGAAAAAAAAAAAAAAAAAAAAAAAACAAATCATACACTGATATCAAATTTTTTCTTTCTTTTTGTCTTCCTTTTTTTTTTTTTTTAATCGTTTTATCTCTCACACAGAAGTTCAATGATTTTTCATTGACATTATATATTTATGACACGACAGTTCGAATATTTATAAATATTATGAAAGTACATAATATTGAAAGGATTTGTTTAGTTGTTTATTAATTTCAATGATAAAACATTTGTGGTTGAGATATTTAGAGAATTATTCATTTTGACGTTAATATCGAAAGTGAAATAATTAATTCGGGATTGTTATTTACGAGAAGTGATATATATATATATAATGTACATACATGCATATATATAAAAACATGCGTATATAAGTATGTGTAAATTAATCCTTTTACGGTGTCTAGGATATTGGTACGATATAAAAACAAATCAGATACTGACATTGAATTTTTTACTCTTTTAGGTCTCACTTTCTTTTTCTGTTCTTTTCTTTTTTTTTTTTTATCGTTTTATTTCTCATATAAAAGTTCATTAATTTTTTTTTTATTGACATTATATATTTATGATACGATCGTACGAAAATATATATATATATATATATAATATATATATACTACTTGAAAGTACATAGTATTGAAAGGATTTGAAATAGTTTAATAATTTCAATGATAAAATTCAACTTATTTGATTTATTTATTCGACTATTGTAATAATTTTAAAATACTTTAATAAGTATTTAAAATAAATATATATATATATATAATGAAATATCACTAAGTACATACGTAATACGAAATAACATTTAATTTATTTTAATTATTTAATTTTAATTATTTATACCGTGCAAAGTATTCATACATGTAGATTGTTTATTTTACACAAAAAAAAAGAAAGAAAAAAAAAACAAAGAAAAAGAAAAAAGAAGAAGAAAAAAGGAAAATATAAAATGTTTCACAATCTAATTAATAAAACTACTGATCATGAATCTGAGAATAGTACGTTAATCTGAGTTTTTAGTTTGCCGTGTAAACTTTTCGACTTCTTTATAAGCTGAATTTGTTTCGTACAAATTTCTAAGAAGTTGAGAATCGTTAACGATCTTTAAAAATCTTGAAAAATTCCAGAGAGAATCCTTGTTATAATTTTCTCTCTCTTTCATTCTTTCTCTCTCTCTCTCTCTCTCTCTCTCTCTCTCTCTCTCTGTCTCTCTCTCCGAGATAGATCTGTTATAAAATTTTCTTTTGTTCCTTCATTGTTAAACTTTTTTTGATCGGATCGAGAAGAGAGATTATTTCGAAATAACGCCTCTGCGATAAGATATACACTTTGAATGTAGTTCTCTTATGAAAAAAGGAGATAGATAGAGGGTAGGTGAAAAAAAAAAGAAAGAGAGAGAGAGAGAGAGAGAAGAGATGAGGAGCGAAAAGAATAGCGTCGAGACTTTTAGAGACGTCGGAGAGAAAACTTTTAGCTTTCAACTCGACTATTGCTGTTCAAAAAAAAAAAAAAAAAAAAAAAAAAAGGAAAAAAAATGAAAAGAAAAAGAAAAAAAAAAGAAAATAAAAGAAAAAAGATATAGTAAAAGGAGTAGAACAAAAAAAAAAAAAAGAAAGAAAATGCAAACTTTTATTCCATCCTTATTCTCCGGAGAATCTGATATGTATTCTGACAACTTCGAGCGAGGTTAGCGCGTGTTATACATATACAAGGTGTGTTTTTTGTAACTGTTGGCGCAATCGTAAAGTTCATGACTTTAAAAGTCCAGGGAGTTTTATCGAAGGAATAAAAAAAAAAAAAGAAAACGAAAAGAGAAAGAGAGAGAGAGAGAGAGAGAGAGAGAGAGAGAGAGAGTATCATATCTGTATTTTTTGGTTGTACTCTCGTATCGTTATATTCATAAATCGAAAACGCTAGAATACGTTGTATCATAAAATATCGATACCTTTATCGATATTTACAGATAATATTTTCTCGATTTTTCTTATTTTGTTGTTTTAATTGTTCTTTTTTTTTCCTTTTTTTTTTTTTTTTTTTTTTCTTTTTTAGATATTTTTGTAATGAAGCCATTTAAAATCATTATTATTATTTTTTTTTTCTTATTATATATTTTAAATTAGAAAAGTTATATCGAAAATCGATGTAATATCGAAATCTTTGTAATAATAGTATTCATTATATCAATACTTTTTCATCGTAGTTATTTTTCCTTTATATAAAATAAAATTGAAATAGGAAAATATCGATATTTTTATTGATATAATTTTACGATAAATTGAATTATGATTTTTCTCATTTCATTATCACTTTTAGAATCATTTCAGACAAGAATTTAAAATCTTTATTAATTCGTTATCATTATTATATTGACAAAATTACATCGAAATTGCCTTTAATACCAATAGTATCAGTATAATCGCGAATGAAAAATAATACGATGTTACAATCGTCAAAATGTTATAATTCTATCTGTATGGGCATTATTTAATATTTATATTATTTTTAATTGACCAATTAATAATAATACCGGGGGAACAAAATGCTTTATGATGATATTATTGGTATCGTATTATAACGTAAATCTTTTATTCTTTTCTTTTTATTTTTTTGTTCTTTCTTTTTTTTTCTTCTTTTTTTTAGAATTCTCATCTAAACATTACTCATTCTATGAAGAAAAAAATTACTCTGCGTTTTTTCTTATTCACCGCGTGATGACGAATTAGCATGTTACAAAATATTAAGTACATTCTTTGCTGACGTCACTAGGGGTAGTTCTTTCCTACCTGCTACGAGGACGGTTTAAAGAGAATGAATATTTTAGAAGTTTTGAATAAAAAAACCATTGTCCAAAATCGTACATATTCGATAATTAAAATTACTTTTATTATCTTTATTAATTGTAAGATTATATCTGATAGTATAATTAATGGTAAAAATAATTTTTATTTTTTTTTTTAATTACGTGTCTTAGTTTAATCTATCATAAATATCGATATTTATTTTCGATTATTATTACTATTATCTTTTTTCTTAGTTAATATACAATATATTATATAATATATTTTAATAGGAACTATAAATTTAACACCCTTAGATACACTTAAGTATTATGACTCATTAGTATCCTATACGTATATTTTTAAATTCATTGAAACGCAAATCCTTAAATATCTCGATTTGAAGATAAATGGATTTAGGCCACTTTCAAAGTAAGAGGCTAATATATATATATATATATATATATCGATTTTCGTTAATTACGATTGGCAAAATTATATTAAAAAAATATCGGTTTGAAATTATTGAAGAAAAAAACCGATATTAAATTAAAAAATTGAACACGTGACAAGATAAATGGAAAAATTGTGAAATCAAATTTTATTATAATATAATGATTTTTATTGATAGTAATTTGTATAAAATATTTCTATACCTTATGTCAAATTTCGCAAAAAATGATCTAATATCTATTCGATATTTTTTATTTCAATTTATTTATTTATTTTTTTTATTGTTTTAATGTTCATGCTCCTTTGTTCATGATTAACGAATGAAATTATTTAGAAAATGTCGAACCGAATTGATGAGTCCGAAATAAGGGAAGAACATGTTCGTTTGAGGCAATTTCATTTTGGTATTACCGTTTGGTTATCGAGTCAAGAAGACGGATTATCCTTTAAGTCAGCTAATTAATTGAAGCTGGTCGTTAATTTAATATACCAACTTCGTTCTATCACGTGCCACACGCGAATGACCTAATTGTGGACGGACATCGTCTTGCAAGACCAGAATTCGAAAACTGAAATAAATCATTCCCGAAGTGAACTTCACGATTGAAGAATTTCCTTTTCGTTAAATAATTTAATCCAGACATAGATAGTTAATTGTAATTTACAAGAGATAACAACAATAATAAATAATAAATAAGAACGTATAATAACGTTCATTATTATAGAACAGATTTGATAATTCATTTTGTCAATTGTTATTATTATTATTATTTTATTATTATTATGTTGGAAACTATGAAACGGGCGTTTTTGTTTAGTTATTTATTTTCATTCAACGCCCGTTTCATAGTTTCCAACCTAATATTATTATTATAATTTTTATTATTATTATTATTAGTATTAAATTTCTATTATTTAGAATAATCTATTTTAAGAAAGTACGTAATTTTATATATATATATATTTATATTTATATTTATATATGTGTATGTGTATGTGTATGTGTGTGTGTATGTGTGTGTGTTGGTAGACAGGAACGAGTTATTTGATAATTATTTTTTTTTCAAGATAATAAACAATATCATATAATAAATGATAACGTTCGTTCTTACAGAAAAATTTTAATAATCAAATCTACTCAGTTGTTATTATTATTATTATAATAATTATTATTAAATTTCTAATTTTTCTCATTTTGCAATAATTCTTTTTAAGAGAGTACATAAATGTACGTATATATGTATATGTTATTACGACGAATTATTCGATAATTATTATTATTATCTTTTTTTTCAAGATAATAAATAATATCATATAATAAATGATAACGTTCGTCCTTATAGAAAAGTTTTAATAATCAAATCTATCTGTTGTTATTATTATTGTTATAATTGTTATTAAATTTTCAATTTCTATCAATTTGCAATAATTTCTTACTTATGCGTGTATGTGTACGTAACTGTTGGGATCAAAATGAAACTTTTTTTTTCACGTGATGAGGATTAAGTTTAACAATCGAATGACAGTCTTTGTTATGTTTTATCACTTGTCGAGTTAAAAAAAGACGGACCCCACGTGTTTTTTCCGTACGTATTGTCATAATGATAACGAAACGTACGAGGAACAATGAATCAGTCAGTCGAGTAACGAACATCGAACGATTCACGTAGCAAGTTCTCGAGTTATATTTTTCATCGTCTTTTTGTGTTTCTAGTTTTATATATGTATCTATCTGTGTGTGTGTGTGTGCATGCATGCATAGGCGTGTAATGTATTTTAATAAATTAAAAAAAAGAAAATCAATTTCTCTTGGATATCATTGACATTCGAACGTTTCTATCTATATAATTGATATCGTATAAATAAATTTTTTCTTAACAAAAAAGAAAAAAAGTTATATATTATATATTATATAATATCTATTATATCTATTTTAATATATATATATATATAAATGACAAATAATGGCAATTACGTAAAATAATTTGCTTTCATTTTTGATATGATGATATTTCATTTTGTAAATATAGGGCAGATAAAAAAGAAGAACACAACTGAAAAAATTAAATTAAATTTAATGATAAATTGACTTGTCCTGATTGAAAAATTGTCTCTGGTTTGATTTTTATAATTAAGGTTTATTATCACAGTCAATTGCTATCACGATGCAAACACTGTCGTCCAAACGAAATCAATCGAAATAGAACCTGAATTAAATGTAAACTAATTGAAATTAAACCGCAAACCATTTAATTGTGATTTTTAGGTTTCGGTTTGAGTCTGGATTACATACGATTGGAACGTGATATTTTTTAGATAAGCCTGACCCGAAATCTTAAACGGTACATTCAATTTACAACGAATTAATGAGCCTAAAAAATATATCGAAAAAAAAAAAAATATATATATATATATATGTATGTATATAATTTTGTTTTCTTACAAATGTACTGTAAAATTCGAAAATGTTTGATTTTCTCATAAAATCGAAATCGACTGTACAATACGTACGAATGAATTTTATTTTTAAATTAATCTTATTAAATCTCGTTTTCCGATCATGGCGAATTAATTTTCTTTTTTTTCGATTTTGTTTACCTTTTTCTTTTCCTCCCCCATCGAATGATTTTTTTGAATTGATCTTTTTTTTTCTCTTTTTTTTTTTTTCTTTTTTTTTACTTTTTTTTCTTTAATGAAAAAAGTCATTCCTATACTGTGTAGTACAGTGGTACAATTTCTTGTCCCATATTCCTTGTTTCTATTACGTTTCTTTTGGCACACGATATGTTGAACGTGAAACCAACACAAGTTTTCTTTTCTTTATTCCCTTTCATTACAATTCCGCTCGTACCTCGTAGGAAATGGTTCGGTCATGGTTCATGGTAGTGGCGTTTGTCTGTCTCTCTATCTCTCTCTTACTCTTGCAAAACTCTTCATGGACGTGCATCTTCCTTTGGGAAGTCGAATAATGCGATGAGAATCGTGCGTGGTAACACCGAGTACGCCATTTTGCGCGTTTTTCCTTGCCAAGAGAGACGCTCACATCCTAGATTTTATATCTATAATGTGATATTCATATTGGAATTTATTCCAGTTCTTTTCTGTTTTCTTTTTCTTTTTTTTTTTGATTCTTCTTTTTTTCTTTTCTTTTTTTTATTTTTTTTTTTTTTTTTTTTCTTTCGATTTTTATTTTATTATCAGGAATAAATAGGACACAATATAAGTTCATACCATTGAATATAATTAATTAAATTGGCAATCAGTACATATTGTTTATTTATTAAAAATAATAAATAAACGATAAAATAATGTCTATGTTATTGGTTTATTTATATACATATATAAATATGTTGAATCGAAAAGAAGATTTTTGAAGATTAATGAATAATATATATTAGGTTGGAAACTATGAAACGGGTGTTTTTGTTTAGTTATTTATTTTCATTCAACACCCATTTCATAATTTCCAACGTAATACTTATATATTAGGTTGGAAACTATGAAACGGGCGTTTTTGTTTAGTTATTTATTTTCATTCAATGCTCGTTTCATAGTTTCCAACCTAATAGAATGTTTAATTTAGATCGGAGGTCGATATGTGTCGTTCGTGAGTTTAGGAAAATGTGTATAGGAAATGTTTGTGATAAAAAAGTGGATTGGAAAAGGGAAAGGGAAAGGGAAAGGGAATATGGCTGTGAAAAAGTCAGAATAGGATTTTGGAAATATTTAAAATACAATCATATGAGAGTAATAAGAATGATGATAATAATAGTAATAGTAATAGTAATAGTAATAATAATTAAGATGATATTAATCATAACGATGATAATCTGATAATGATAATAATGATAATAATAATAATAGTAACGATAATAATAACAGTAATGATGTAATAATAATATCAGTAACTACAATATAATAATAACAATATTAATAATAACAATAACAATATTAATAATAGTTATAGGTTTATACTAAAAATTATTTATTTATTAATTAGAAATAGTTATAGGTTTAGGTTAATAGATTAGTAGATACACTAAGACGGTTCAACAAAAGTCAAGTTTTTATGATTTTGCTTTTGTATATAATTCGTTTTATTAAATTACTATTAATTATATATGTGTTAATATATAAATTAAATCTATATTAATTATATATGTAAATATATTAATTAAATATATGTGATTGTGCAAATTTTAAGAAAGTTTTTCCAACAATACAATTACAACAATTTATTATTCTTTTTCGAAGTTATCGAATTAAAACAACGTCGTTTTGCATGATATTTGCGATACTGATAATATCTTCTTGAGATATTGAAAAAATGAAAACAAAAAAAGAAAAAAAAAAGAAAAGAGAACAAAAGACAGATTGAAAAGACTTAAAATATATTATAAAAAAAGCAAAAAGATCAAAGTCCTTTACAGAGTCAATTTGATAATATTTTCATTGAATAAAAAAAAAATATAAGCCATTGAATTTATCATGCGATTTCTAATAAAAAATATTCATGCGATTTCTAATGGAAAAAAAGATAATATGAATAACTTTATGGAAAAATATGATAAAATGTATTTGTATTAGAACTGAAAAAATGATACGAGAAATAATAATCGTGTGAAATCTCATTCAAATCGATTTAATAATATTGAAAATTATTTAATCATTGGCATCGATTTGATGAATATAATTTTCCGAAAATACAATTTGAATTTCAAAATAGATACGACTTCGTAACGTTTGTAAGTCCATCAAATTTTTGAAATTTTTCGATTAAATTTTCGAATAATTATTCTTCACAATAATAATGTTATTGAATAGAAGAAAGAAAAATATTTTTAATCCTATGCGCTCAAACTTTTTCTCAGCTGATGGTTTCAGCAGCTTAGCCTTTTTTTTTTCTTTTTGGTTTTATCCGGCTTTATATGTGATCTATTAGAATAAAAAATTTGTACATAAAATTTAAAAGGCAAAATATTTTTACGTTATTTTATTATTATCATAATGTGAACATTTCGTAAATGAACATTTCTATTACACATTATTTGTTATTTTTAAGCGTATGATACAGTTTAAAGGAATTAGCAGGATGTAGATTTAATTGACGATCGCAACTTTTACAAAAATAAACGATTTGTCATTTAGCCTTTTTTATTGAACAGACAAGGCAGTGTATTGCAATATTTTTGATTTTTTTTTTTTTTCTTTTTTTTTCATTCATGAAATAATGTCACCTATCATCAGAATCATAATTTGATCGTACCAAAAAAATCACTTTCATATTTGTCCTTAATAAATTCAACATCACTTGATATCTTGAGACAATGCTTTTTTCTATCATATTTTTCGCCATGATAAATAGTTCTTTTTCATTTTTTTTTTTTTTTTTTTTTTTTTTTTTTTTATTGATCCAGTAAACGACTAAATACTGAAATTAATGACATATGAAATCACATATAACCCGCTAATTACAACAGTTTGATATTCAGTGCCTGCATATTATTGGTATGCCTGAGAGGCATACTTCGAGAGTACAACGTCAAACTTTGGCAGGGCCTGTGAAGTAGATATTTCGAGTGCAAAGGCTTAAAAGGTCAATTTATTTTTTCTTTTTCGAACTTCCTAAACTTACGTAAATCTTAAATGCGAGGAAAGTTTCGATGTAAAGTTTCTTTCTTTTTTTTTTCTTTTTTGTTTTTTCACATTAATTTCTGTCAAATTTTCAATTTAATTGATTTACAGATATATATCGATTTAACTTTGTATCTCGTATTTACCTTTTTCTTTGATGGGACATATTAATCGAAAAACGTTATCACCTATAAATTAATTCGTTCTATGATATGTTACGTATTGCTAATCTTTATCAAAAATTAATATGATTTTCGATTTCGTTGATTTAGTCGAGCACGATAATGCATGGAGTTAAAAATTAATAATAGTATCAACGTTTTTCTCGTATTATAATAGTACTAATAAAAATCATAATAATAATAATTATAATAATAATAGTAATAATAATAATAATAATAATAATAATAATAATAATAATAATAATAATAATAATAATAATAATAATAATAATAATAATGATAATAATAATAATAATAATAATAATAATAATAATAATAATAATAATAATAATAATAATAATAATAATAATAGTAATAATAATAACAAAGGTAAGATCAAATATTTAGCATAACCATAAACTCGGAATTAATATCGTCGTTAATATTATGCAACTTTGCTAAAATCATACTCCGAAGTATCGTGTCTATATACGTACGTACGTATGTATGTAAATTTCATAAATCTCTGATAGCACGCAAACTTTACTTGTTGTTTCGTATTTCTCCGTGTAATTTTCTCCGTCGAAAATTGTCAAACAATTTGAAAAGGTAATCTAACTCGTTAGATTATTTTAGATTATTACGTTTGATAAGTAGTACGTATGATTAATATAATATAGAATTTAATAGACGTCAAATAGCTTTCAATTTCTGACAAAATTAACCAGGACGCAATATGATTTACATTTGTATTCGAATACAATGAATAATAATCAAGAATTAGTATGTTTGTCAAATTTTAATGGTTTAGATAAACCTTAAAAGGGAAAAGAAAAGAGAAAGGGAAAGGGTAAGGAAGTGGTTGTTGTAAAGTTAGGATAGGATTATGAATAAAGTGAAATAGAACATTGATAATGATAATAATAATAATAGTAATAATAATAATAATAATAGTAATAATAGTAATAATAATAATAATAATAATAATAATAATAATAATAATAATTATTATTATTATTATAATAATAATAATAATAATAATAATATTTAAGATAGTTATAATCATAATGAAGACGATGATAGTTTGATAATGATGATGATAATAATAATAACAATAATAATACAATAATAACAAAAATAATAATAACAATGATGATATACTAATAAT
This sequence comes from Vespa mandarinia, assembly GCF_014083535.2. Lineage (NCBI taxonomy): Eukaryota > Metazoa > Arthropoda > Insecta > Hymenoptera > Vespidae > Vespa > Vespa mandarinia. Next base: position 1,223,964 of record NW_023395870.1, read on the forward strand.
AAAAATAATAGTAATGATATGATGATAATAAAAATAATGTAATTACAGTTATATAATCATTATAATAAAAATAAAAACAAATAATAATATGTAATAATAATAATAATAATAATAATAATAATAATAATAATAATAATAATAATAATAATAATAATAATAATAATAATAGAAAATAATGTGAGATAATGAAGTGTAACGTAAGAAGCAATATTGCGGATATACATTTTTACAGATTAAAAATTTTAGAAAACAAATTCTTCTATATTCAGATTTATCGTAGTTTCAATGTTTTAAATTAAATACATGCATATATATTAAAAATTATCTAATTAAAAATTATCTATACATATGACGACAATATCACATACAATATTGTACTTACACGTTTATATTCACATACATATGCGTATAAATCAATCATCATAATCTTCATCATTGTGTTTATCAGAAAATCAAATTATATTATTTCGACGAATGAAGTAATATTTTAATTCGAAATAATAAAAAAAAAAAGAAAAAGGAAAAAAAAAACAACACCAACAAATATATTCGTTTGGAATGGTATTCGATCGTAATAATCGTACGGATCGATTGTGACGACACACGGTTACAAGGTAGAAAAAAGAGATAAAATAACATCGTACATAATGCTGTTATTCAAACATTACAAATTGGCAAACGATTTCAACAGTGTTTCGCTTTTAAAGCGACGAAAGTCCTGACTTATCGTAGGGATTTTTTTTCCCCCCCTTTTTTTCCTTTTTTTCTCTTTTTTTTTTTCTTTCTTTTTTTTTTTTTGATCGAAAGTTGCGCCGACTGCACGATTGGAAATGATCGTTAAGCGAATACAGTATTTTCAGAGATGTATCGGTAACAACACAGAAAAAGGGATTGGATATAGAGGGATGAAAAGATACTAGAGTTGGGTATGATAGGATAAGGGTAGGCATGAGGATGGTGATGAGGATGGGGATGAGGGATGAGGGATGGAGGTTGGGTGGATGGGGATGGAGGATGGGCGGATGGGGGATGGGGGATGGAAGGATGGGAAGAGAGAAAGAGACCGAGTCGGTTAAATTCGAATCGAGAAACGTAACACCGACCCCGTTGGACATGAGCCAAAGCAAAGTGCCGTATACACGTACTTTTTGAGCGGAGTTCCATGCCGTCGAAAGCCCTTTTATAATACCCAAGCGGCCAAGTAGATTTACACTCAGTAGCAACGGCTGTGCGATATTCAGCTTTCCCGCGCGCATAACTCTAACGCGCGAAATTCAACGATAGAAAACTTTTCGAAACACTAACTAAAGGGAGAGTGAGAGAAAGAGATATTCGTAGCAGACGTATACATATATGTATGTATCTATGCACATATGTATGTATGTATGTATGTATGTATATATATATATATATATATATATATATATATATATATATATATATATATTGAAAAACACAAAGGAGAAAGTTTATCGTGCCGTTTCTGTTGTTCCTCTTATATAGAAATATATCTAAGTATGTATATATAGGTTATGTATGTATGTATGTATGTATGTATGTAGAGGTTGAGTAGGAGATTATAAATTAAGGACCGGCTGAAGAATATCTCGTTTATTAGGAGAAATAAGAACGAAAAGATATTAAGAATAATTTTATGATTTATCTTACCGAATATATTTTTAAGATTTGGATATTAATTTATCTGAAGATCAACGAGTAGTTAATTTTCTTTTTTTTTTTTTTTCATTACTCTTTTTTGTATTTTTTCTTTTCTTTCTTCCTTTCTTTTTCTCTTTTTCCTTTCTTTAGTTAATTAATTTTTTATAATTAATTATAATTAATTAATGCTTTATTAATTTCTTAATTTGTTAATTTATTATTTTTTTCTTATTTTATTAATTTTTCAAAGTATTTAATTAATGAAAAAAAAAAAGGAACGAAAGAAACAGGGTGTTCCATTAAACCTCTATGGGCCGAATTTTTGTTTTAAATCCAAAAAAAATTGAACGAAAAATCAGCAATTATAAACCTATATATGCAAATGAAAAAAAAAATTTTTTTTTTTTTTTTTTATTTCACGTTGATGAGCCTAGCAACGGTCATAAATATTATATTGGTTGTCTTGACAACGTTATAGAATTAAGATTTATGCTCAATCTCATGAAAAAAGCTATAATTATTTGATAAAATCTCGATTAAATTAAAATGTGACCTGAAAGTTACACGGGTCCATAGAAAAATTTTAAATCATCAAATTTATGATCGTTTAATACGATTTTAAATGATAATCGATTAAAATATATATGTATATATTATATATATATATATATATATATATATATATATATATATATATATATATGAAAGAAAGAAAATATATAATATTAAGAAATATTTTTATGTTTTCATGTGTTCATATATTAACATGTATATTTTTATGATCAATAGTACGTACTTTCATATATACACAACAATTCTAAGAGACAATGAAAAAAATGATTAACATAAATAACAATCTTACAATAAATTCCATTACTACCTTGTTAAGGCTGTTAATAATTGAAAAGAAAAAAAAACTTATAATTAAATTATTTTGTTTCATTATTAATTATAATAATAACAACAAAAAAAGGATAATAATACTAGCTTAGTTAATTTCATATGGTGTTCCATAAGAACAAAGAAATCATTGAATTTACGAATTGATCGAAATAATCGAACATTTTATTTTACCCTTAAAATATTAGACATATGAAATCGTGACATTTTTTTTTTAAATATATATATATATATATATATATATATATATATATATGTCAAAAGAATTTTTCTATTGTTTATAACAATTAATTAATTAATTAATTTATAATTAACCTTTATGCTATATCTAACTCGATCAAATGAGAAAATAGGGAATTTCAAATATCGGTTAGCTAATTTTGGAGAAACGATTAGAAAGACAAGAGAATAATTGTACGTGTGTCTGTGTGTGTGTGTGTGTGTGTGTGTGTGTATGTATGTATGTATGTATGTGTGTGTTGCTAATTATTATACATAATTATTTGTAATATTAATTGGTTATAACCTGTACGAAATAATACACGACGTGTATTGAATAGAAAGAAAAGTCATTTGTAATATTGGCTTGTTTGTTCGAAGATAACGAAGAACAAAATTTACATAAATCGTTCTTATAAATTTAAATGCGACGAACAACGAATAAAGTTACGATTAATAAAATGCTTTTTCATTCCTTTCATCGAGTTGGAAGGAATTGAGAACATCTCGAACAAAGATACACATATTTCGAAAAGTGATACTGGAATCGAGGATGTAATATGTTTTGAATTTTGAAACATCGATAAACTCGAAGTTTCTAAAGCGTTGTTTGTTGTTTGTTGTTTGTTGTTTATTGTTGTTGTAGTAGTTGTTGTTGTTGTTGTTACTAGATGAATCAATTACTCTTGATTATCGATTAAACAAATTCGTACTTGTGAAAATAAATAAATTCGACAATAAAGATATATATATATATATATAATATATATATATATATATATATATATATATATATATATATATATATATATAATTCGACTCGTCTTAAACGTTTTCATTTTCGCTCGAAAAGAAAATTCTTATATAATTAAATAGTAAAATACGTTCTTTCCCTCTCGAAACAAATCTTCGACGTTTCCTTCGCTGGCATTAACCTGTAATACAGCAAAATTGAATAAGTTTCAGGAAAGGAAAGAATGAAAAAGCAGACAAAGTGAGAAAGAGGTTAATTTTTTCTGAAAACTTTAGATTGAATATGGAGCCAGGCGCGACTTACTTGGACGAGTTGGATGAAAGAAAAAATAAAAAAAAAAAAAAAAGAAAGACAAAAAGAAAAAAGAAGGGAGGACAAAAAAAGTTATGTTAGGAAACATAATAAAGGGAATTTTTTTTTCTTTTTTTTTTTTCTTTCGTCATAATTATAACGTCAAATAATTAAAAGTTTCATTCATTATGGTTCAATTAACGATACTAATGCCAACGTACAATGAAGTGCACGTAATATCCTTTTATTTTATTTTCTTTTTCTGTATTTTTTTTTTTTTATCTTTTTAAATCATTCTTTTTTTTTTTTTTGTTTTTTTTTTCGTATCTATTTAAATCAACGGATAGATTTAACGAATGATTAAGAAAAATTATGATCCGGTTTTTTTTTTTTTTTTTTTTATGACATTTTTCACATTTTTGTGATTTATTTTTTACGATTATTTTTTTTTATGACTATTTTCACACCTTTGTGATTTATTTTTTACGATTATTCTTTATGATTATTTTCATACTCGTATATTTACATATTATACGATTTAAAAGAAATCATTACGTAATTGAGAGATTCATATGTATTTAGACGAAGCGAAAAGAAAATTTTTTTTTTGTAATCTTCTTTTTTCTTTCACATGCAATTTATTTTATTAATTTTAAAAATTATCATATGTGCGAAATAGTTTTTTTCTCGTATTTTGAGAGAAAAAGAAAAAAAAAGAAACAAAACACAAAAAAGAAAAACAAAATTAAAATAATCAGAGATAAAACAGCGTAATAAAAAGTCGGAAACTATGAAACGGGTGTTGAATGAAAATAAATAACTAAACAAAAACGCCCGTTTCATAGTTTCCAACTTAATACTTATATATTAGATTGGAAACTATGAAACGGGCGTTGAATGAAAATAAATAACCAAACAAAAACGCCCGTTTCATAATTTCCATCCGAATATATTTAATTCGACTGTATGATCGAATTCGAATGGCTGTCAAACACGTTGATTTTCAGACAAGTTTGAATATTTCCGTCAGGTCACGCAAAGCATATTTCCGAGAATGAAATCTCATTGTGAATAATGAGATATCGTCTTTTTTTTCGCGAATAAGGTACTTCTTTCTTTCTATCGATAATAGAAAATGATGGTATTTCAAATATAAAAATAATCATGATCATGATTATATCTTCGATAATCATATCCACGATAATTATATCCATAGTGCGTTCCTTCAGTTGAAAGTCTGAAAAAAAATTGATAAAAATAAAAATTAAACTTTGCTTAAATATTTTGCAATGACGAAAAAAAGAAACCCATTACAATTTTGTGAATTATTTATCAGGTGAAGAAGAAATTTCTATGAGTTGTTTACAAAAATTTACATAGTACAGTAGGTGATGATGAATAATTAAGATTTTTTCAGAAAGGAAAAGAAAAAAAAACGTGAATAGAATTTTATCATTAGATTTTGATTCATACATTAAGAAAATGCAAAATAATTGTGGATGAATTAATTTGTTGCAATTACCATTGAAAAGATTTCACAATGAATTAATTATAGATGAAAATAATGAGAAAAATAATGTGTTAAGGAAATTGCAATTAAATTTTGCATTATTTAAGTTTAAATTTTTGGAAAGTTAACATTCTCAAAATTAATTTTACGAATAACGTTCGTATTTTTTATGTAATAATAATTTATCACTTTTCTATCGTATCATTTTAAATATCCTTTCTGAAATATCTTCATGAAAATCCTTTCGTAATTATTCATAATCGTCACTCGTATTACGTGTGTGACGGATACGATCTGTTTACAATTTCCGTTATCATCTTGAAATTCCTTGATACGATAGCGAACGTGATAAAAGAAAAAAAAAAAAAAAGGAAACCAATTTTATTCGAACTTTCTAAACGCACCGTAATTCTTCAATGATCAATCAAAGATCTATGTACTTATAAGAGTAAAAATAAAAATCATGTTCCATCATCTCTCTCTCTCTCTCTCTTTCTCTCTCTCTCTCTCTCTTTCTATAAAACAGATAGGATGGGGGATATCGAAATTGCCATTACTTATCGAATCGGCAATATCGAAGGCTTAGGTCGATCGACCGAGAAAAATATTCATGATGGATCTATGGCGCATCTATCACTTGGACTCATCAACGTCAAAATTTCGGCTGGATCAGGAAACATTGAATGTTGAATTGCGAACGGATA
>NW_023395870.1:1235000-1327500 GCF_014083535.2 Vespa mandarinia
CTGTCGACGAATTCAAAATACAAAAGTATTCCGAAAATGAACCGATAATAAAAAAAAAAAAGAAAAAAAATACATAAAAACTATTTTGATAATAAACATTCAAATTACTCGAAATGTATTGATAAACAAAACTATAAGATATCTTAACTGTATATCATTAATAATATACGTCGATAAACGGATAAATATTGTCGTCGACGAATTAAAAAACAAAAATATATTTTCAAAAATAATAGAAAATATGAAAAGGTTCAATTTTCTTGGTAAATATTTAAATTCCTTCGAATATTATTAAAAAAAAAAAAATTGTAAGATAATTTAACTTTATCATTTATCTCTCATCACAGTCGATAAACGGATATAACGAATAAAACGGATATTTTATTTATTTTCGTAAAAAAAAAAAAAAAAAAAAAAAAAAAAAAAAAAAAAAAATACGATATCCGAGATTAAAAACTATGTTTATATTTTAAACTGTTCTCTCGACGTATTAAAAAGAAAGGGCAAAAAAGTATTTTCAAAGTTAATCAATACCCGGAGAATATTTAAGCAAGAGATTTTTAATTAAATGTAAACGAGCGCTTAAAAAGGAAAAAAAAAAAGGAAAGAGAGAGAGAGAGAGAGAGAGAGAAAGAGAGAAACATAGAAAGAAAGAAAGAAAGAAAAAAGAAAGAAATAATCACAACGAAAAATTCAATATAAAAAAATTGGTTCATTGAATTGGTAGCTTGGTATGTACATACATACGACCTGAACCTGGTGTAACATATTTGTTATGGGGGGGGGTGGAGGGGAGGGGAGGAGGGAGATACGTTCTAGTTCGATTAGATTTTGAACAATAAAGAATGAAGAGAAATGAAAGAAAAGTTTTCTCTTTAAAGGGAAAACGTTATCTTCAAACTATTATATCCATCGCAAATCCATGGATTTTGAAATGGAACTTTTACCACGTTGTTATGACGATAATAACAATGGTCTGACGCCGGTAGTCGCAGTTATCGAGAAACTGTCAGTCGCACTGATTGCTCGGATCTGATCGTTGCTCGACTTTTCGAGATACCGAGACGTTCCTTCTCTTTCCCCCACTCATCCCTTAGCCTTCAACGATCGTAGTTTTAGACGGGCAAAACATCATTTCTATTTTTCGCGATATTTACGTTTTCAGCTATAGAATTCAAGCGACGTACATATATATATATATATATATATATATATATATATATATATACACAGAAAGAAATCAAGAACAACGAATACAACAATAATGCACGATTTGTTTGTTTTCTCTCTTTTTTTCTTTTCTTTTTCTTTTTTCTTTTTTTTTTTTTTTTTTTTTTTTTTGATCCTAGTTGTTTGGCACACCTCAAAATAATTTCACAAGTTATCTTTTACTTGGAATACGCTACACCAATCCCAAAAGGAATCTTGAATAGCTGTCATTTGTACAGAATGAATAATTTTCACTGATATTCTTTGAAACTTCGAAAATAACAATTGATTTTCAATTTTATCATTTATCAAAGAAAATATTTATGAATGACAGGATACACCAAATTGTTTCAATCGAGTTCAAAGTTTATCTGGAGTGTCATATATTCTCAGAGATATTAAGTAAATAAAATGCATCACTCGTTCGTCCGTAATCTCATGATATTTTTATTATCTCGATAATGAAGTTATTATTCATTAGAGACGAAATTAATATTTTTTTTTTTTTTTTTTTTTTCTATCAATCATCCACATTATCGCATAATCGTTTTTCAATTATGCTTTTCAAATGACGAATCTCGGTGAATCAAGTTATTAGAGATATTTAGAGATCGTTTGCAATATTATTCGAAACTTTGAGAAATTATTCGAATTATTATAGATATCGATCTGTCGCATGGTATCACGTAACAAGATCAGAATTGATTGATTCCAATTGATCGTGATATATCGATACGATTGAAATATTTCTCTGAAAATATTTTTAATGAATTTTCACGGTAAATCTATGATAAATAATTACAATGTTTCTATGTGTTAATTGTCAAGCTTTTTGCTTTGTTTACTATGGACAACATGAAAATACCGCGAAATTCAAATTGTGCCTTCTCGTTAGAATATACTTTACGTATGTAATGTATATATATATATATATACGTACATATATACATTACATATGTATGTATATGTATATATATATGTATGTGTATTTGTTACGTCGTGGCTTGTCTACATTTTCACGATAAATTCTCTGAATATTCGAACTAGTAACTGAATATCAGATGATATTCTCCGAGACGAATATGACTATTTTGTACGATTGAATGTAACAGACGGTTGGTTTCTTCGTAAGCAGAATTCCATTATCCAAGTGGCTGCTGGCGATCGGTATCCATAGAAAATCTTCACAATTCGTTTTGTATCGTTGGAAATTGATAATTCTGATAAAAAAAAAAAAAGAGAGATTCGTGTAATACTATAATTTCCGATCTCCTTTGATTCTTATTTATCTATTCTAGAAAATCATTCGTTCGTTATTTGTTATTTGATTAAATATTTTTATTAGTTATTAAGGATAATTTTTATTTTCTTAAAAATAAATACATAAATTTTTCGATCGATATTTGTAATAAAATTTCTAATAGATAATATAAGTGATTAGTACGAATATAATTAATAGGATTAGATAAATAATAGATAATTAAGATATAGTTAGATAAATAAAAAAAAAAAAAAATATAGAAAGGTGTAATTAAGGGATATAGTCTGATTTACGTTTGGTTATATTAGAAATTTATAAAATACAGATAAATTGCCGTATTTATGAATGTTTTCATTAAAACACTCACCAGCTTTTGTATTAATCGATGTAATACCAACCACTCATATTACGTATCATATATTTTCTCATAAATGCTTATCATTTATTTAAATTGCCGATTTTAAATGTTTGAAAATATCGACCCAGTATATAACAGTCAATCGATTATACGTATATACGTGTGATAAGATAATTTTTTTTCATAAATTTTCGAAACTTTTATAAAAGTTTTTATATTATTTAAATTTTTAAAAAAATTTTGTTTCTTCATAATTAAAAGAAAAAGAGTCAAATCGATTGATCTTCAAAAAGTAAAGATTTATATAATTTTATTTAAGCATGAACATATATTATATAGATTGGTCTGATAAATAATAAAACATTTGTAATAATTTATTTATTTAAATGAATAACATAATAAAAAATATAAACATTTTTTATATTTTACATTAAACAAAATATTTCATATCTTATATCTAAATTAATAACACAATAATATTTGTTTTATTTAAAAATGTTTCGTATTCAATAAATAACATTGTACAGGTATTTTTCCTTTTTTTATTTGATAATTTTTAATATCTCATATCTAAATAAAAAAAAAAAAAAAAAAAAGAATATATTCGAATGAAAATAAACGATATATCATAGTATCATTTCATTGAATAAATATTTACTATTTTATATCAAATAAATTCTATATAAAGTATTTTTTATCGATGTATTTTTTATTATACAATTTTATATTTGAATAAAGAGCGCTGGTATTTTTTGTATTGAAAAATTCCTATACATTATTTATTGTCTCCATTATCATTAACATATATGTGTATACCTATACATATATATGCATCTACGTACACATATGTAAAATGTGAAATGCTTTTTTTTTTCCTTTTTTTTTTTTTTTTTGAAAAAATTCGGTAATATTCGAGAACGAAGAAAATTTAATGGGTAATCTTCTCTGACATTTTACCTTCTTCTTTACGAGAGAAGACAAATATTTGTCGCTGGTAAACGAAAACGAAAGTTAACCTAAGAACGAAAACACATGACTATAATTTAAGAGAGCAAGCGGAAATAATCACACTGAGATCCCTTCCCTTTAACAAGAAAAACTTTTTCCTTGCTTTTCCAAGGGATGCTCGGACGATCAAATAACGTTTATCATTAACGTTATTTAATCATACCAAATGTTTTATCGAATGTCGATTATATTTGTTTAGGTCGATTATAGAAACGTTTTAAATCAATATTTTAAATAAATGATCATAGTATTTGTAATAAAATGTATCGGTACGTGATATAAGTGATCAGTAAAATATAGATCAATTCAAAAGTAACCATTACATTGAATTATTTATATCATGCAAAATATTTATATACTGTGATCATTTATTTTATCGAATAATTAATTATTGATCGTCAAATTGAGTGTGAAAAAACATGACGCTTTTTCAAAATTTGAACATTATCGTGAAATTATTTCTAAATGTACGAGGAATCTTTTTTTTTTTTAATAATTTAATACGAACATTATATCGATGTGTGTTCAATTTTTGTAAAAAGTAAGAAAAAAGAAAAAAAAAGGAAAAAGAGAAAATAAGTATACCTTAGTGAAACATTAATTTAATTAGAAAATTTAGAAAACTTAAAAGATTTAATTAACGAAATGTCTCAAACTCGATGACACGAAGTGACAACGAAAATAATTTATTTAATAGTCAAGAAGATAAAAAAAGAAATTGAACAAGTGGAACAAAATAAATACGAAAAGTGATAATAAAAAGGAAGAAAAAAAAAAGAATCGTTTTATAACTCTTTTCTTTTTTTTAATGTAGCTGTTAATCATCATCAAGAAGAGTTGTTTTGTCTTCTATAATAAAAAATTAAATCAAAGATTAATTAATTAATATTGAAATCAAAGATTAATTAATTAATATCGAAAGCAAGTACAAAATTTATATCTATCAATTTACATTGACAATTTATTAAATAAATTTTTTTGTGATAAAAGACTCCAAAATAATAATAAATCTCTGAAATATTCGAAGTTTTTATTTAAATGGTGGCTTACGTTCTTTTTTATCTTTTTCACTCTTCTTTTTTTTTTTTTTACAGTTGCCAGAATCATGTTTTGACTACACTTGAACGCTTCAGAATTCAAAAAGAGAAAAAAAACATTATTATATAAAACATAATCTGCAATAATTTGTAATGTCAAAGATATCAAATTATTGATAATATTCGCATAATTAAAAACACACACACACATACACACACACAATGATACATTTAATCATTTTGATAACCATAGTGACAATGCTTATCATTAATCTGTATCTTACGATTGCAATGTATTGTAACTTCTATTCATATATACTGATTGTTACTACGATGAAAAAAGAAGAGAGAGAGAGAGAGAGAGAGAGAGAAAGAATGAGTAGAGGGATGTGTGGGGGATGTAGGAGGGGGAGAAAGTGTAACGAAACGTGAAGATGCATCCGACTAACGACACTCCTAGTTCTTTTTTCTTTTTTTTTTCTTTTTTTCTTTTTTTCTTTTTTTCTTTCCTTACGTAAAACGCAATGCGTTGACATTGATGAGTTTCGTTCTCGGATGTGAGAATAATAGGGGTAGGTACACGCGATGAGAAGAAAGAAAACGAGGGAGACAGCATTGTTATGGAGGACGCATAAAAACCCTCAGTAGTAATCGTACTTCTTTGGAAAGCCCTCTTTGAAATGTTACGCTTTAATGCCTCCCCATTAAACAAATTCATTCAACGGCTCTACGAATAGTCTAACTTAATGTTATTGAATTGTTGACGATAAAAAGAGTAATAAATAAATAAATAAATAAAAAAAAATAAAACAAATTCCTCGATCGATTTTTATCAATGATCCAAACGATCGCAAACGTATGAAATTTTTAATGAATTATCGTTAAAATATTCTTATCGACGAGATTAGTTTCGTCATTTTTGCTTAATCGATGGAAAAAAAAAGAACGAACAAAAAATTATCTGCGATATTTTTTCATACTTATTTTAACTTTTTTTGCAACGTTATTTATGAGAGAAGAAAAGTACGTACGTAGGTTGGGAATTTTTTTTTTTTTTTTTTTTTTTTTTTTAACAGTATAAAAGAGTTTTAAAGAATAATAAACGTCGAAAGGACGAATAATTTCGAGTTTTCTTTGTTTCGATCAATATCTTTTATTAATTAATAATACATTTTTTTTTATCGTATATTAAATATACAATCGGTATACATGAACAAATTTTAATCGGTATAAATAATTAAGTATATAAATTTTTTTACGTCTTGTCATTTATAATTACATAATCAATATTTATTTCATTTATTTTTACTTTTACATTTTATATTTCTTTCTTTCTTTACATTTTTTTTTTTATTCTAAATACCAACAAATAAATTCATTCATTTGTTCATACATGAACATGTTTTGATCGGTATAAATAATTAAGTATATAAATTTTTTTACGTCTTGTCATTTATAATTACATAATCAATATTTATTTAATTTATTTTTACTTTTACATTTTATATTTCTTTCTTTCTTTTTTTTTTCTTTTTTATTCTAAATATCAACAAATAAATTCATTCTAAATACTATCAAACAAAACTACCAATTTATTTAATTCGAATATATATATAGAAGAAAAAGTAAAAATGATGAAGAAAATCAAGAATCATCGGTGATTTTTAGCGACACTCAGTGAATGAGTCAACGAATTAAATGAATTAGAGAAAAAAAAAAAGAGAGAGATAATAAATACTTGACAATGGCTTCTCGAAAGAATATTTTTTTTTTGTGAAAAAATCAAAAATCGATGATATCGACGATCCCGATTTAAAATTTACTTTTCCATTAGGAATGTCCTTTTGTAAAATTTAATATAAACGGTGAACAAGAAATTAACGTATGTACATATATATATATATATATATATATATATATATATGTACATATATATATATATATATATATATATATATATATATATATATATACATACATACATAAATACATATGTCGTTTCGATGTTTATTCGAGAGAAGCGCAAAAAAATAAAAACAAGAAAAAGAATGAAAAAAACGTATTTTATCGTTCATTGTAATCAGATGGAGAAGAGGGAGGAAGGATGCTAGGGTGGGAGGGAGGGAGGGAGGGATGATATAGGGGCAAGTTTATATGTACATTGATAATCAGGATTGTATTGACAATCAGAAGAGATTGTGACTTGAAACGTAAACTGAGATTCGATTTTCGATCTCGACAATGTTTTCACAACAACGACAATGACAACGACGACGACGATGACGACGACGATGACGAAGACAATGATGACAACGACGACGACGACGACTACGACGATAGAAAAAGAGACAGACGTCACATTTCAAACATTGCAATCAAGAGTTCGCGAGAAGAATGATTCGTAATGTATTGAATTAATAAATCACTCGTTGCGAAATATTTTCAAGCGAATTATTATTTTCGAGAAACGAAATATTAAATTCTAATAAATTATTTCCTTGAATTTATTTTTATTCTCTGGATTCTTTTTTTTTATTTCTTGCTTTTTTCCCTCCTCTTTTTCTTCTCTTTTCTCTCTCTCTCTCTCTCTCTCTCTCTCTCTCTCTCTGTTTTTTTCTTTTTGACTTTATTCTTTCGCTACGGAATAAATTTTTGATACAAATAAAATAAAATAAAAAAAAAAAAAATAAAAATAAAAAAAGAGAAAAAACAAGCTCCCTGCTTAAAAAGGGAAGATTTTAAAGGTCGGAGGAGGGGGATTTATGTATTATTCAAGAAGAAAGCAAAGTCCCTTTTGGCTTTGAAATACACCGTTCGTGGCCCACGGATGGTAAGCTACATATGCATTCGTTACAATATCGTATAAAGAAATATTTTATTGAATCAATCGAATATGAGTATTTTATACTATGTCTTTCGATGCTTTTCATCATTACAAATAGAATATGAATTAACGTTGATGCATAAATTATATTAATCAGATATATATATATATATATATATATATATATATATATTATAAATAATAATCATTAAATTTACTAATATTATTTCCCACAAATTTATTTACGATAAATTCATTGAATTTATTCTAATAATCTTTATGTTTTGTATTTTAATCATTTGTTGCCTTTAACGATTACAAACGCCGTTTGTTTTGGTTTTATTTTGTCTCTCTCTCTCTCTCTCTCTTTCTACCTTGGAAAAAAAAACAAAAAACAAAATTTAAAAATTTTAAGGAAAAAAAAATACCAGAACAATGAGTGTATAATACATAAAAGAAAAAAAGAGGTAAAACAAATGCAATTAAGGAGAATATAATTTTAAACTTATGAAAATATTATAACGGTATCAAAGTAAAATAAAATAAATTAAATAAGTGAAAAGTAAACGAAAAGAAAAAAAAAAGAAAAAAAAAAGAAAAAAAGTGGGCGCATATCTCTCGAACGTTATTTCTAAAAAATCTTAAAGATAATTTATCACATTCTTTGAAAGAAGAATTTCGTTTCATATAAGAATAATACGTTTTACAAGGTACTTCTTTTTCACAAAAAAAAAACTTCTTTTTCACACAAAAAAAAAAAATAAATAAATAAATAAAATGAACAGCTGTCATTTATACAGAATGAATATTAATATATAATGACAATTTTTATTCCAAAAAAACAAAAAAACAAAAAAAAAATACTGTATTTCTTTGAAGCCTCAAAAATAATAATCGGTAGATTTGAAAACGCATTTTCAATTCTGTCATTATAAAAAAAAAAACCAAAAAAAAAAAAAAAAGAAAAACTTTATGAACCATCCAATGTACAAATTTTTTTTTAATAAGTTCAAAGTTGATCTGGAGGAGTGTCTTATGGGCACGACTAGGATTAATTTATGTTTCTTCCTTTTTTTTTTTTTTTTTTTTCTTTCTTTTTATCCTTTTTTTCTTCATTTTCTTTCTTTTCCTTCCTTCCTGTTTTTTCCTCTTTTCATTTTAATGGTACAAACAGGAATATGACATTGTATATAAACGTGTCGCATGAACTATGAGGAACGAGGACATTATCGCGTTGCTACAGCCAACTCGTGTGAAATGAAATTTTCTCTTCTTGCGGCATAGGCAAGAATCGTATTACGTAGTCGAGAGCTCTCGCGTCCTCATCTTTCGCAAGATATAAAAGTTGGCGAGAAGAGGAGGGTTGACGATGTGCTGCTGATAGGATAGTCGAGAAAAAAAAGCAGAGAAATAGATAGAGAGAGAGAGAGAGAGAGAGAGAGAGAATGAGAGAGAGAGAGAGAGAGAGAGAGAGAGAGCGAGAAAACAAAAAAAGGAAGAAGAAGAAGAAGAAGAAGAAGAAGAAGAAGAAGAAGAAGAAGAAGAAGAAGAAGAAGAATGTTACCTTATATTCCAACCTCTTTAGAAGGGTAGAAATGGATATTCCTCCGAGTGTGTTTCGAGGCTTTTTCGTCCACGTTCATTCCCCTTCTCCTTTGAACCCACCTAGATATCCTTCGGATTGAATTAAGTATCAGAGAGATCATAACAGTAAAAGTGAAACAAGGAAACGAACTGTATATTTATATATATATATATATATATATATATATATATATATATATATATATATATATATATATGAGTCGTTTATTTTGAAAGTGGCCTAACTCCATTTATCTTCAAATCGAGATATTTAAGGTTTTGCGTTTCAATGAATTTAAAAATATACGTATAGGATACTAATGAGTTATACTACTTAAGTGTATCTAAGAGTGTTAAATTTATAGTTCATATTAAAATAGTGGCAATTATTAAATGAATAATATGCGTTTTCTTATCAAGAATGGAATTAGGCCACTTTCAAAATTAACAATCAGATTCATTATAAAATTTGAAGGTGCCCAAGTCCATTCAAAATAATTTAAGATATTTCAAATTGAAAAAAAAAAACAATACTCAATTTATTTGAGATATCTTTAAAACACTTCGAAAACATAATTTATGCGATTCAAAACATTTTTTTAACTACATAACGTACAAAATTGCAAATATAAATTTATTACAAAACAATTTACTACTCATCTAGATTTTGTGTGTGTGAAAGGGATTTGAAGAAATCATGATGTTCCGGTGGTATATATCGTAATAGATCAATTATGTCCTTGAATTTTGCTGTTTTAATTTGTCTGATATTTTTATACAGTTGTGTCAATACAATATTTTCGAACTTTCTTGGTCTACCCTGACGTGATAATAAATTCAGGATTTAAAAATTTTCATTTTCATTCATTGATGTCTTATAGAAAATTTTATACGATTTATTTTTGACAGAACGCATCCAACATATTTTTAACCAGTTTATTGATTCCCCATCAGAATTCTTTACCCTTTTAAAAATTGCGTCTTCTAATAATTTTGTTTATACAAAATCTTCTTGTCTCATTTCATTTACAATAAAGTTATTACATTTCCGACACTTTTTAATAATCTTGTAATAATCTTGGGGAACTAACAGTAAAAATATTATATATGTATAATATTTATCTACTACATGCGTATAATATAAAGACGATAAAATTTATTACTTCGTGGAGAACAATACGATTTGTGTATCCGCGTGCGTGTATGCGTGTGTGCTTGTGTGTATGTGTATGCTGTGTTATCAATTTTTTTGATTTTCTTTTATTTCTTTTTTTTCTCTTTTTTTTTTTTTTATCGAGAGCGAGAATCTTTATTTACGAGGAATTTTATGATTTTAATTCTTCGATAGATTTCTGTTTATATGTAAAAGTAAAAAAAAGATCAGAGAGAGAGATCAGAGGAAGAGATTAGAGAGAGAGAGAGAGATCAGAGAGAGAGAGAGAGAGAGAGAGAGAGAGAAAGAGAGAGAGAGAGAGAGAGAGAGAGAGAGAGAGAGAGAAAGAGTGAGAGGGAGAAAGTTAAAATAATTTATTAATACGATTAATAAATGCGTTCTATATCGAGATAATAAAATATTAGATGCGTTTCATTTTCATTGCATTTTAACAATAATATTAATATCGATAAAGATAAATTAAAGTAAATCTAATTTATTTATTTTATTACCATTTATTTGTTTCCATTTATTTTTCATTTCCTTTTTTCCCTTTTGACGAACGAATTTTATGATTTTATTAATAAGAATTTTTTGTTAATTATACATAATTAATATTTATCATTTTAACACGTTCGATTGATTATATCGATAAGGTTATCGCATGAGATATATTAAAATATTAAAAATATATTTACTTATATTCCTTTTACTGATATACTTTCTTTTCTATCGATACTCATTGCCTACGAAGAAGTGCAATTATCACGGAACGTAAAAGGAACGCTACGTAACATCGAGTGAATTGAATTAAATGAAATAAACGCGAGACCGACTTAGATGAGACGGCTTCAGAATAATTAATTGGCATTCTTCGTTAGAATAAAAAGGATAAGACGAGGAATAAGATGAGAGAATAATTAATTGAGATTCTTCTTCTTTAAACGAAGAAAGAAAGAAAGAAAGACAAAAAAAAAAAGAAAGGAGAAAAAAGGAAGGAAAAGAAAAAGGATAAAAAGAATAAGATCATATAGAATAAATATTTTTACGAAAGATGTTTTGTTTATTAATTCTCTATTTTTTTGTTTTTTTTTTTGTTTTTTTTTGTTATTTTTTTTCCTTTTGATTTAACATAACGACAGAATAACGCATACATTACTTCAGAATAATTTACAAAATTTTTATCAAGTGATATAGGTGTATGATGTATATTGAAAAAAAGAAAAGACAAAAAAGAAAGTTGCGGGTGAATTAAGTTTTTCAAATTTGATGTATAAAAAATATTGAGATCTTTTCAAATATCAAAGAGAAAAATTATATCTCTGTAATCAATGATAAAATATTAAATGTCTATTAATATAATTTATTAAATGTCAATTAACATATTATTTCTTCAAAATAATATATAATATAATAAATATTATATTAAATTAAATAATATTATATTATATATATATATATAAAAATATAATAAAAAATTATAATAAAAATATAATAAAAAAGAAATTAGAAATATATTAAAGACACGAATCTTTCAAATTCGACGTATAATAAATATTTCTATTTTTTTAAATATCGCTCAAAGAGCAAGAGAGAGAGAGAGAGAGAGAGAGAGAGAGAGAAGAGAGAGAGAGAGAGAGAGAGAGAGAGAGAGAGAGAAAGAAAGAGAAACAAAATATATCTAGATAGTTGATAATAAAATATTAACTGTGCATTAACATAAATTGTTAAACGGCGTAATATTTAATCGAACGTTAAGACGCACCGAGATGAATTGTCGGGGTATTAGTCGTGAAATTAGTGGAAGTAAGGGGATGAATTATGAACGAGGACGCGATATATGTAGATCGGATTTATGTCAAGGGTGTTTGTGAGATCTTACGTAGGGTACCATCGACGAGATACGTTTTAATTAATTTGCCCTCGGTAGGTGCCGCCGGGGGTCCCGTTCCCATTTAGGTAAATGAAGCAAAACGAAAGGGGAAGCGAGGAGAAACGAAATGAACGGGGGAAAGTCACCCTCCTGCCGGAATAAGTTCTTTAAAGGTTGATTCAAGCACGAGTGATGGCCGTTGAAGCGTGCCGGAATTTCGTACCAACGATTCACGCCTGTTTTCGGTTCCCCTTTATATTTCTTTTTCTCTTTTATGTTTTTCTCACTCTTTCTCTCTCTCCCTCTCTATCACTCTCTTTCTCTCTCACCCTCTCTCTCACTCTCTTTCTCTCTCTTTCTCTATCTGTCTTTCTCTCTCTTTCTCTATCTGTCTTTCTCTCTCTCCCTTCCTCCCTTTATCTCTCTCTCTCTCTCTCTCTCTCTCTTTTTCTCTCTTTCTCTCATATACACACACTCAGTCTCTCTCTTTCTCTGTAAGATACACAGATATACAAATGCACAATTTTTTTTTTTTCTATCTATCTCCATTTAATTTTTTCTAGGATTCTCTTTTTAGCTACGATCATAGTACAAAACTTATACAATCACCATTCTAGAAAACTGTTTTCTAATTTTCGATAGAAATTGAATTTTTCAATTCATTTTCAAATTTTCCATTACTTATGACGTTTCAACGATCCCGTCGAAAAATTCGCTCCACGAAATTTGACGAAGTTTTATCTATAACGATAGGATACGGATACGTGAAACAGCCATTCCGATCCACCGGGGATACATTATTTTATTTCGTAACAAATTTATTTTGACATGTTTCGACGTTTAATTCTTCGATATTTGATATTAAACTTTAACGATAGTGTTTCGATCGATTAAAAAAAAAAAAAAAAAAAAAAAAAAAAAAAAAAAAAAAAAAAAAAAAAAAAAAAATAATAATGTTCTTGCAACGAACAACGTTTTATTATGTTAATAATTTATTAATAATTTTCTTATTAATTTATTACTAATTTTAGATTGATACAAAATTCTCAAATTATTTTTATTCGTTTTTTTTTTTTTTTCTAACGGACACGTGCACAAAAGGCAAGAAAAGAAGAAAGAAAAATAAATGCGGTATGCAACGACGATTGTGATTAATGCATAAAAGCGAAACGAGTATGGCCATTATGTAAAACTGCATTATGCGTGACAATCGTCACGTCGATAGAATTAAAGGTTTTATGATCTTAAAATACGAACAATCGAGAAACAATTTGAACGTAACGTAATAAAATAAAATTGAAACGAAACAAAACGAATGTTTACAATGGAATATATTCGCGCAATTACTTCGTTTTATTATTTCCTTCTTTTTCTTTTACTTCTCTTTCCTTTTTCGCGTAGAAATTTATTTTCACCTTTATCTTCCGTCAAGATGAAATAAATAAATAAAAAAAGAAGAAAGAAATAGGTAACGTAGGAATTTTAAATACGTCATGCATTCGTAAAGGAGATTTTAAAAATTAATTATCAAAATTTTTCGAGGTTAATTTTCATGGCCTTTTTTTTTTCCTTTTTTTTTTCCTTTTTAAATACGTAAACCTACGAGGTTAAGGAAATCTGTTGCAATTTGAAAATCGAAAATATCCTTTAAAAGAAAATCTCCAAAAAAATGTAATCGTTTCGAGATATTTAACGACCAATGTTAAAAAAAATTACGTATTAAAAATGTCGACATCATTTGTCGGCCGATATATGTTAATTGATTATTAAAAACGATGATGTATTAAAAATTTTGTTATTATTTATCGATTGATCGTTATAAAATATGAGGGAGCAATAAAAGAAAATGAAGAAAAATTAAAATAATATTTGATTTTTAATAATTTAGAGTTAATAATTTTTTTTTCTTACAATTATAAAAGAAAAGAAAAAATAATAATAATAATAATAATAAAGAAATAATCGATAAACTAGAGAGAAAGAAAAAGAGGAAGGAAAAGATAAAATATAAAAGAGACATAATAGAGGTATGTATTCGTTGATTAATTAGAAAATTAATAGAATTGTAACATACTAATATAAACGTTTAGTTAATATTCTCAATGATTTATTTACGTTATCGGACGATACTGGTGATCACCGGTATTGATAAACCATGCATGGGATATCGTCTATTTAAGCGACAAACCGCTGACACACGGGTTGTTTGCATATTATGCGTTCACACGTTGCCTATATTTTCGGTCACAATGCGTACTATAAAGATCATCTAATTTCGACAAGTTAATCCATGTGTGTATATATGTATGTATATATTGGATAGCTTTATGTGTACACGAATAACTCGGAAATAAACCAATTGTAAACGGAAATTCGTGGGATACACCTGCTACCGTCCGAGATAATACGATAAACCGGTTGGCTATTTCTTTTTCTTTTATTTTTTTCCTCCATTTTTGATCTCTCTCTCTCTCTCTCTCTCTCTATCTATCTATCTATCTATTTATTTATTTATATATATATATATATCGCTCTCTCTTTTCACGATCGATTTTTCATAAATTCGGCATATTATGTTTCATGAACATTTCCCAGGATATTTATTTATTTATATATTTATATATTAGTATCGATCATTTTAACCGATATTTATGTATTACAATCAGTTAGATATCATACGATAAATAAAATAAAAATTAGAATAATATTAATTATTTATAATCTGTTCTATAAATAATGGTTTTATTGTAAAGCTTTTAAAATATGCTATAGATAACACAAAGACACGAATCTATACTAACAAGATATATTTAATTATATAATATATATATATATATATATATATATATATTAATTAAACACATATATGTATATATATATTAATTAAACACATATATATATATATATATATATATGTATATAATTGAGCATATATATATATATTTATAAATAGATTAGATAGAAAAGTAGAGAAAGAGAAGGAGAGAGATAGAGATAGAAAGGGGAGAGAGAGAGAGAGAGAGAAAAGAGAGGGGAGAGAGAGAAATAGAGAGAGAGAGAGAGAAATAGTACGTTTGATTATATTCATAACTCCAAAGTAATTTCGTCGAGGCAGGTATTCCCAAGATGCTTGGCACCAAAAGCAATGTCATATTAATATCGACCTTACTATCTTTCTCGGGGGCAAAGTAGAAAGCCCGTCGTCGTCTCTTACGTTGTCAGCTTGATTCAATCAGTCTGTGAAACGGGGAATATGTTCTAGATTGTAAGGAAAGACATTTTATAGGGGGTGTTTGTGGGAGGAAATAGAAAAGAAAAAAATGATTCTATCTTCGTACTATACTTATAATACTTTCCTTTCATCTGATTCGCGACCACGATAAAAAGATCTAGTCGATCAATAATTTTCGACTCGAATTCAACTAACGTCGACCCGAATATTGCGATGTCAAATTCCACCTCTCGTTTCAACATTTTTATCGATCTATCTATCTATGCATGTATATATGTATATATATATATATGTATGTATGTATGTATGTATGTATGTATGTATGTATGTATGTATGCGAGAATGTGTGAACGCGATGAGAAAGGATTTCTCTGATTGTGACCGACCAAAGGGAATGACAATTTCCTTTTATTCTTCATAGCACTTCTTTCCTCTTGATTTCGCTCGATTAATAGAGAGAAAGAGAGTGAAAGAGAGAGAGAGAGAGAGAGAGAGAGAGAGAGAGAGAAAGAGAGGGAGAAAGAGGGAAGAAGAAGAGAGAATCTTCAAGGATCGGATATGGAATTCCATTGACGAAAGAGGTTCACTTTTTAATGAAACTATCTCTTTAAATTCAATTTTTAAACTTGATGCATACATATTGTTTCAAGATAAAAAGATGATATCATCTTTTTTCCTTTCTTTTATATTCATTTTTTTTTCTCTTTTTCTTTTTCGTTTATTCTTTCTTCATTGGTACGACAAAGAGAACAAATTGTTCATTGGTTTTGTTGAAAACCAACGAATCATTTGAGAATAATCGTTTTTAATTCGTATTTTGTTAATTGTCTTTGAAACAATTTGATTAGATTTTGAAATAAATACGAAGAAATACGAGACAATGTATTTTAATAATCGAACAAATTCTTACTACGAATGAATCGAGTACGTTTTCATATACGATATGTCACATTGAAATATTTCAGATTTGTATCTGTAGGAATGAAATGAATTTTTGATAAATTTTTTCATTAGTAAAATTAAAATATACGAAGATTTATAAACGTTATTATATATAATAATTTCTTATGATATCAATTGATTATAAAAGGAAGTAGTTTTGGTTTAGTCAGTGATTTCTTTTTTATTTTTTGTTTTTGTTTTTGTTTTTGTTTTTCTTTTTTTTTTTTTTTCTTTTTGTTATGAAGATTAGAATATTCAAAAGATTTACAAACGTTTCTTTGATCGTTATTAATAATTTCTTATGAATTCATTTAATTATATAAAACAGTTTTACGATTTAATCATTGATTTTTTATTTTTATCAAGATCAAAGAATATTCTAAAAATTTATAAAAAAGATTATCTAAGATTATTTTTTTTTTTTTTTGTTTATTAGGAATAATTTCGTACGAATTCATTTTTCATTTATATAA
Organism: Vespa mandarinia; assembly: GCF_014083535.2. NCBI lineage: Eukaryota > Metazoa > Arthropoda > Insecta > Hymenoptera > Vespidae > Vespa > Vespa mandarinia. The sequence goes on from NW_023395870.1 coordinate 1,251,955, forward strand.
AGCTGTTTCCATTTAATTGTGATTCTTTTTTTTTTTTTTTTTTATCAAGATCAGAAAATTTACGAATTAATGCTTCTTTGGTTAATATAATTATTAATATAATTATTAATTTGGTTAATATAATATTAATATAATTAATAATTCATTCATATACAGTTGTTATCATTTAATCAATTTTTTATCAATGTCAGAAAATTCAAAGGATTCATAAACATTTTTTTTTTTTTTGATTATTACGAATAATTTCGCATAAATTTATTTATATACATCGGTTCCGATTTAATCACAGTGATCTTTTTTTTTTTTATCAAGGTCACAAAATTCACAAATTTACAAATTTTTCGATTTGATTATTATTAATAATTTTGTACGAATTCATTCGTATAAAGCTGTTTTCGCTTAATCAATGATTATGTTTTTTATCATGATGAAAAAATTCATAAACGTTCCTTTGTTTATCACAAATAATTATATATGAAAATCAAATAATATACAGCTATTTTCATTTAATTAATGATTTTATTTATTTATGTTTTTTTTTTCTTAAATAAAAATCAAAAAATTCAAAAAGTTTATAAACGTTCCTTTGATTATTATCAATAATTTCATACGAATTTATTCGCATAGAGGTGTTTTCATTTGATCAGTATTTTTTGTTTTTTAATATGATCAGAAATTTCAAAGATTTCATAATTGTTCTTTTGGTTATTACTAATAATTTTCTATGGATTCATTTATATACAACAATTTCCATTTAATCGTGATGTCTAGGAAACATGGAACGGAGTCTTGTTAAATTAATAACCAATGCAGCCGTACAACGTCGAACCATCTGTCGTATCGTTTTTAGGACTGAGGATATGAATAGAGAGAGAGAGAGAGAGAGAGAGAGAGAGAGAGAAAGAAGAGGGGGTGGTGAGGGAGAGAGAGAAAGAAAGAGAGATCTGTCACGTGGAAGAATATACGGAATATTAAGAACACCCTTTTCGTTTCTTCTTTACATTGCATTAAACATTTCACTCTTTTAAGAAGGTAGTTCGATATATCGTTGAATAATAATAATACTATTAACTTCCTCGTTAAATTCCAATAGTTAAATAGCAATTTTAATCGATTATAAAAAAAAAAAAAAAAAAAAAGAAAAAATTACAAGTTTCATTTACGAGGAATTTCATTTAGTTTCATTTCGTATTTGCCATTAATAAAGAGAGAACCTTTAACGATTTACCCACTTTAACGTAGAGAAACATTCTCACGATCACGATCCTTTGTGATTTATGAAAAGTTTTTCGTAATACTTTATCGAAATTATATACAGGGTGTTGCATTTATAATAGTTTCTCATATCTCTTATAAAATAATCTCTGTAATTTCTCATACGATGTTATCACATGACGCACTTGTTATTATATTAATTATATTATTCCGTATCGTGACATTAATTTATTCTCGTTCATTGTTCACGATTAAATTTGAAATTTCATTCGAGAAATGAAGAAAAGATTTTCATGAGAATGAAAATAAATAAGTAATATCATATCCTCTGTTCAAATTGAAATTCGCGAATGCTTATGATTATTTCGATTTCGAGATGACGAGATTAAAAATTTCGAGATCGTTCCAAAGGCGAGAAAAATAGAAACGAAGGAAAAAAGTAAAAGAGGTGGGATGGGGGAGGGGGAGGAAAAAAAAATATCGCGGTATATTCTCTAACGTCGTTCAAGGATTTTTTCGAATTGTGGGGCAAAAGAAAGAAAGAAAGAAAATAAGAAAAGAAAAGAAAAAAAAAGAAAAAAAAAAGGAAAAAAACCTTGAGACACCCTTTATATATCATCTTGAGGAACGATTCCTTTCGCGTTTCTTTGCCCGGAGGCTCTTCGATGCTATGATAGAAGAATAAAAATAAGAGAAAGAAAATAGAAGAGGAAAGCAGAAGAAAGCTGAAGAAAGAAGACGAAGGAAGAAGAAAGAATAAAAGAGAATAAGAAGAGAAGAGAGAGGGGGGGAAAAAAAGGAGCATAGAATAATTTACCGTAGCTACGCCTGCAGCTCGTGAAGTGTAATGCGGAATAATGTTTTACACCCTTTCGTGAGGGTAGGTATCCCAGCCAACCCCCATCTCAAGCAACCACCAATCCTCTCCGTTTCATCCTATCCCACTTCACCCCGTTTCAACCCGCTTCATCTTGCCACCCTCGTTGAAGCTTTAAGTTCACTTCGTAGAGAACCGCGAACTTACGACGATATGAATTTTGCAACGTTAGGACGTATGCCCGGTACATTCATCATCTCACTTTTTATCCCTTTCACTATCCCCTCACCTCAGCTACCGTCTCATCCTATTTACTCCCTTAGGATGTGTCCTTAAAGTGGCTAGTTGCCAATAAGCCAATGCGAACTGATCATTTGTGAATAAGAAATAATGCAGGCTATTTTTTTTTGTTTTTTTTTGTTTTTTTTTTGTTTTTTTTTTTTTGTAATGATATTCTTACTTCGAGAATGATAAAGGACATTTTTTTGTTGGAACGTTATTGCATCGTAAACTTTCGATACATTGACAAATTTCGATTTGCTTTTTTTTTTTCTTTTTCTTTTTTACCTTTCTTTTTCTCTTTTCTTTCTCCCTTTCTTTTCTATTACCCTTTCTCTTTCTCTCACTTACGTCGTTTTATAAATTAATCATTTTATATGAGAATATGTTATTCTTTTCTTTTTTCCCTTTTTTATTTATTCATCTTTTTTTTTTCTTCTTCTTCTTTTTCGAAGTATCTACACGACGGGAAATAAATACGAATTAAGAGTTTTATTATTTTTTTTTTTTTTTTCGTTTGTTATCTATATTTCATAAATTTGTCCTTAATACGTCGATGATTGTCACTTGTAAGCATTCGATAGTAATCCTTGAAACCATAAAAGATTTTTGTGATTTTTATTTTGTCAAAAAAAAAAAAAAAAAAAAAAAAAAAAAAAAAAAAAAAAAAAAATAAACGATCGAATAGAACGACTCTTACATTATCAGTTTTAGTTTATGGAAAATTATTTATTTAGAATAAATGGAATAATAAATTCGTTTTATTAAAATTATTTTATTTATAATTTTATTTAAATGTTACATTGTTTAATTCGTAATATTTGTAAATTAATATAAATGAATTAATTTAATTTGAATAATACAAATTTTATTTTCTATTTTTTTTTTGTTATCTTTATTCTAGTAGTTAATTAATTAATTAATTAATTAATGGAATTATTAAAATTATCAAGTAAGATAATTATGTTTTAAGATTGTAATTAATATTTTGCAGAAAACTTTTAAATCGTTTCTTGTGACTAAAATTTCAGATGAAAGAAACACATTTTCAGAATTAAATTTTTTTTAATCTGGCCAATGATATCGCGGACCAATTTTTTGATAGAAAAAGTTTCGATAAAAGGCAATGAAAATTAATCGGTCGAAATTCTATTACGTAATTCAGATCTCGAATTTTATCAAAAAATAAAAACTTGACGTAACTGTACATAATCAGATAATAATCTAAAATAAAAATCGTAGATAACGATTATATAATCGTTATCAAAAATTTTCTATTTCTATTAACAGATAGAATAATAAAACTACGAATAGAAAAGATTTATATTAAAATTTAATTTCATATTAGCGATCAATTCGCTCGTTTTTTTATTCTAAATTTAAAAGTTTCCAAACATATATTTATGTATATAATTATATAATAATTGACAAAAATTACATTTTCTGACGAACTATATTAAAATAAACATAAACGAGAGTAAGACTCATTGTCACGGTCCTTACGATTTTTTATTATTATAATTTTATATAATTTTCGTAAAAATTTCACACATCTTTACCGTAAACGAAATCGAGTTGTTAAGAGCAACCAAATGTATAATTCGTAAAATGTACACACAGACCGACATACACACACACACAGAGAGAGAACGAGAGAGGGATACATACAGTTACAATAATTTATTATGACAAGCTTATAATAATGAAAATTCAATTGTCGATTCTCCAAGATAATATCTACAAAAATCTTGTACATTTTGATCAAACAACGAGTTAAAAAGTAAATAAAATATTCAAAGGTTGGATTCGTGAAAATAAACGTCAGGAGTCATCGAAGATACATATTGTTTTCATTTTTCCTCCATTTTTTTTTCATGATTATACATTTATACATTACTTCCGCGGACACATACTTACGTACACATATATACGTACATATACATATGTATATGTGTATGTATATATATATATATATATATATATATATATATGTATGTATGTATTTTATTCGCAATTCAGTATGGAATAAAGTAATAAGAAATATTGAAGTAGGTTAAGGAGAAACGCGTGAATCTTCTTTGTTTATAAAAGTCACGAACTAACAGTTAGTCAAGGATGAAATATTGTACATTTACATATATATCTATCATGTGTGTGTCTATAGATATGTATAGTTATATATACATACATACATACATATATATATATATATATATATATATATATATATATATACATACATACATAGATATATATACATAGTGTGATGTTTCTCTATGTATTTGTGTGTATGTGTGTGTTGTGTTTGTGTGTATGTTCACTGTAAATAGCTCGTATTCGTCCTTACAGCTTATGAGAAGAGTTACGTGATAAAATCTGCGAATGTATACAAAGGTAATGTGTTTATTTGGATATGTACACGTAGAACAAAGGGTTCCCCAAGAGTATGGTATAAAGAATGTTTATATTAACGAATAATCTCATTTTCGTTTGTTTATTTTCGTTAGTAAATAATGCGAAAAATAGATCGACGAAATAAAAACAAATGTTAACCGGTATATCACCGATGATACGACTTGACTATGTTTGTTTGTTTCAAGATAGAGAGAGAAAATTATGATATTATACATGTTAATTAGAATATTTGTGAGAAATCTATATAAAGGACGATTATTTCTTTTATAATATTATTATCTTTTATTATCGATAAGTTTTATGTCACTTATTTTATTTTTCTTTTTTTTTTTTTTTTTTTTTATTTGTCATATATAAATTAAACAATATTAATAATTTACTAGATGATATTCTTAATATATATATATATATATATATATATATATATGTATGTATATATGCATATATAATATATATATATATAATGAAGTTGAATCGAAGAATTTAGTTTTACGAGAATGAAAAACAGTTTTACATAATGAGAACGAAGTAATTTTATTACTAGACACATTTTCTAATTCTTTCTTTAATTCTCTCTTTATCTCGTCCGAGTTGAAAGTCTCAAAGCGTAGGAGGATTCCCAAGTGATCATGGTACGTCGCCATTGTTCGTATATTTTCCCCCTTTCCTTTCTTTTCTATTCTTTTGTTTTTCTTTTATCTCCTTTTCCTTTTCTTTTCTTCTTCATCCGCCATAATCCGAAAGAGGTTTAAATCTAAATGAGTTCGTCGTTTTTCCATAAAATATAGGAAAGATTCGCGAACTATAAGCTGTAACTGTCTCGTTGGATGTCTCCATGCGTTCAGGGGCGTATTTAACGTAAGGCGCATTAAGACGGAAAACTTGGACATTGCTCTCTACGGGGTCGTCACATTTTAAAATCTTACTTCTGACCTTATCACTTTATGAACAATAATATAAGGAACAGTGTAGAAATAGAAAAAAAAAAGTGATATAAAAGAATAGTTCTTTTTTTTTCTTTTTTTTTTTTTCTTTAAACCACGTATAGTATTATATTTGTTATTATATTTGTTAAAATCAATGCTAAGGAAAAGAGAAAGTGTTCTTTGTGTTACCATTTTTTTCTTTTCTTTTTTATTTAAATTTGAATCGATATTTCTTTTTTTAATGCGAATATATATATATATATATATATATATATATATCAATGCTGTGTTCCCTTTTTTGGTTTATTAAAACTAATTGTTACGGAAATGTAGATTTTTATTTTCGATAAAATAATTAAAAAAGAGAGAGAGAGAGAGAGAGAAAGAAAAAAGAAACAAAATACCTTCGTGAGCGAAATCACGATATTTGATATAATTATATGGAAGTAAGCGTGTAACGAGACTTGCTTTAATTATGTGAAACTTTTAGAATGAAATTTCGAATTTTACAAAAAATATTTTAGATTATTCGCAATACAATAATAACGTGATAAATTATCTGATAGGAAGAACAAAAAAGAATAAAAAAAAAAGAGAAATTTTTTGTATTTATTAATAAATCAATAAATCGCATTGAATATTATTAATTAAAAGTTAATTTCGATTAATAAATGAAACGTTATGTTTATTTATATCGTAAAATTCATTGTATAGTTTTTTTTCTTTTTTTCTTTTTTTCTTTTTTTTTTTTTTTTTTTTTTTGAACGCTCTTAAGCGATTACGAAAAGGAGTCATGCAATTTATCTAATTGAAAATCATCGAGCATGTTACAAATGGATTTTGATGCGCCTCAGGTATGTTCTAAAGGGATTTGTCCTTATTATGAGAATACGAAAGAAAACAAACATTTCATTCAACGACAGCTTCTGGTATTATGAGAAAATCTGGTATTAATGTTTCACGAATAGATTGTTTGTTCCAATTTCGTGGATTTCAATGGATTTAACCGAGGAAAGTGAATTTTATTTTGTATAAAAATTTACATATAAAAATTTATATATATATATAAAGATTTCTCTTATTTTCATTTGTCAGGATTCAACTAATTTATTTTTATTTCCTCTAATATTTTTCTATTTCATCTTAAAATCATGAATTATGAAAGATTATTCGATAATATTTATTTTCTCAGAAAGAAAAGGATTATTTCTTAAATATTAATTATATTGAAATATTTTTCGAAATGAAAAATTTCATTATTATTTATTCTTATATTAATTGCAATAACTTAATTGGTTCATTCACTTTTAAAGCGAACTATATTATAAGCCAGGTTAAATATATTTTCGTTAAATTTGTCTTCCATTTCTGACCAAAATATCTTTCAAATGTTTTCGAGTATAAAGAAAGAAAGAAAGAAAGAAAGAAAAAAAATATATAAACAAGGAAAGAAAAAGAAAAAAAAAAATATTTACGACACGAGCGATACTTGAATCCGAGCCAGTGCGAGTGCTTCATATTGCCTACTTCGCTAAAGTCACTAATAGCAAACTAAATAAACATTACATAGTATACAAACTAACCTTTAAAACTTTGTAATAAACAACGATACGTTTTTTCTTCTCCATGTTTTCTTTTTTCCCGTTTTCTTCATTTCCTTTTTTCTCTTTCTTCTACTTTTTCTTTGTTTTTCTTTTTTTTTCTTTCTTTTTTTTTTTTGCTGACAACATTTTATTTTAAAGACTTTCTATGTCAAAGAAAACATTGCCTCTTTGTCACGGTTACATTCCTTTTTAATGTCAGAATTATATGCTTTACAAGTAGAAAAAATTTTATATATTTTTATAATGCTTTCAATTAAAAAATTATATATATATATATATTAAAACATATTTTATTTCAGTAGTTTTCTTTTTAATTTTTTTTTTTATATTCATGAACGAATATTTTTTTCTACGTTTTAGATATTTTCCAAAATAACAGACTCCGACATATATCCGATTTTAACATAGCAAGTCTTAACAACCTGATTAAAATTGAGAGCTAATTTAAAATATTATCTACATTACGTATATTCTACGTTGTATTAGTAAAGATTAAAAAAAAAAAAGTATAAAAAATAATAGTTATAATGATAAAGTCAACTTTGTTATTTGCAAGATCATAGATCGATGCTCGTAAGGATATTTTATTCGCGAGTATTTTTATTTTTGTACAATCTAAAAACGAATATTCTAAACAAGAAATCTAAACAATTTATCCGAACAATTCTTTACTTTGATAAAATCTGTTACGCAATTGTAAAATAGCTATTTCTTCAGACCATTTTCTGACTTTTATTTTATTTGAAGTTCTCGAAATAAAATATTTTGCAAAACAATTAATTGTTTTTAGATTTATTTATTTATCTTTCCCATAACAAGAAAAACATATCGATGATCAATCAGCGAATTTTCATTTTTCTTCATATCAATTTCATATTATTAAAATTAATTAATAACTAATTATATAAGTGAGAATCGATAAGGAAGAAAATAAAATCGATGATAGACGCAAATTAATGGAATTAGAAAGAAAAGCTAGTATTCTGAACTGGTGATAACGAATGTAATAAGGATAGACAAAAAAAAAAGAAAAAAGAAATAGAAAAGAAGGTATGTATTTACGATAAGAGGAGATAAGAAACGAAAATAAAAGGAAAAACGGCTAATTAGTATGTACCATTCTGATCGCAGAAACTTTTCGTAACAGTAACATTAAAGTTACGACCAATCGCTTAACTCGATTCAGACTCCGTAAAAGTAGCCGTAAAAGTAACAGTAACGGTTGAAATATTCAATGTGTTGAAATTCTATTGCTACGGTTCTTAAGGATAACCAATCGGATTGCAAGAATTGTTTTGACGTCATTGCTAACGAGCGATAAAACGTAAATATCTGTGAACAAGCTCCATTATCATAGAAATTTAAATGATTATCCGATTAATTTTTTAACTCATCGAAAGATAATAATATACAATGAGCGTAAAAATTATTCGTACAGCAATGAATTTGAACAAAAATTTTGTAGAACTTTGTTTACTACAAAAAAATTTTGATAAAAAAAGAATATATATATATATATATATATATATATATATATTCTTAAAAATCTGTAAAACTAATGTTATTAAAAAAGAATTATTTATTTATATTTGTAATGAAAATATTAACAAATTTTCAAAAATTAACAGAAAATGTACGGGATAATAATTATTCGTACATTTCTACGTTTACAAAAAAAAAAAAAAATATTACACATTTTAATACATAAATGTAACAAAAAAGTTTTAACATTAGAAATTATTTTTTCTTTGACATAAACCCATAAGTATTTGGGGAGAATTAACATTCAAGTCTTGGAGATTATGTATGGTATTTTTCATTATTATAATTTGATACTTCATATAAGATTCATTGTCGCATATTGTAAGCGAGTTTTAGATTATTATCTTGTAAAATGATATATAATTGTCCTGTAATCCAATTTTATTTGTATTACCTTGAAGATGTTGTTTTAAAATATTTAATATTAATTGTTATGTTATCATCAATAAAATAGAAAAATTCAAATATTTTTGCATTTATCCAACTTCGAACTGTAATCGAGTCTCTTTCATGATTTACGGACGTTTAGAAATAGTTTTACATATATTCAGTATTTTTTTCTTTCCAAATAGCATATCATCCATTCGATATGTTAAATATACTTTCATCAGTAAATATAATAATGATTTCAATACTTCATAGGAATATTGATTTAATCTTTCGAAAATTCTAATCATTTCTACGTACTGTACTATTGAACATATTAAAATTAAGATTATTTTTAAGTTTAATAGTTATGTTTATTACATTTATTTAGATTTTGTTTTACTTTTGAAATTATTCATCGTCTAATATACTCACTTATTTTGCATTTACTTTCTATCGATTATTTTTTTTTTAAAAAGTTTTGATCTCCATATTTTTCAATAATTCCTTAATTCATAGACCATGATCTCATCTATAATTTTATAAATTTCACTTAATGTTTTGCATTTATTAGTAATTTTATAAGAATTTTTAATAAGTAAATTTATAAGAATTTTCTTTTTTTCTTTAATGGTTTCCTTGTCTTTACGTACCATTTTATAATTATCATTGTTGATTATATATAAATCTGGAACACTATTTGTATCGGCGACGTCTCCAGACATACTGATTCTCTAAATGTATTGACATAAAATGTATTATCTTGTATTTATCTTATGTACAATGTCACGAATCAAGGACTATACGAATATATTATTACGTATACATTTTTTGTTAATTCTTGAAAGTCGTTAATATTTTCATAACAAGTATAAGTAAATAATTATTTTTTGATAACATTCGTTTGAAGAATTTTTAAATATATTTTTTGTTAACATTTTTTTTTCGTAATAAAAAAAGTTCTACAAAGTTTTTGTTTAAATTTACTGTTGTGTGAATATTTCTTTACACTCACTGTATCTAATAAAGAAATATAAGCGACGAAAATTGACAAATTTACTTCTAAATTTTGCAAAATATTTCTCTTTTTTTTTTTTTTTGAATATATTCTTTCTTCCTCTATTATTATAAATAAATAAATAAATAATACAAGGATGTATATGACGTGTATAATATTTAAATATATACTTTTTTCCACTTCTTTATCTTCTTCTTCGTTTTCTTATCATTATTCCTATTATTATATTATACTATTATATATTATTATTATTATTATTATTATTATTATTATTATTATTATTATTATTATTATTATAGTTGTAATAATAATAAATATAAAAAGATTAGCGTAATAGAGAAAAAAAATAGTTTGTCTGGTTGATTTATCTCATATACAATAGAATGTGAAAATTAACTCATACTATGATTTTTATTAAAATAATGTACTATAATGCGTATAAGTATTCAATTTATTATTATTTTTCCTTGCGTTTAGAAAATCCGAACAAGATTTTACACATGCAAACAAACAAGTAATCGATTATAATAATTGACGGAAAAAAATACATACACACACTGATCTATTGTGTATAGAAAAATTGATAGTGGTGATAGAAGGTTCGTTACATTGTTCGCAGATCTCAAAAGACTATACCAAACTTATTTATCACGGTATATGTCAAAAACAGCAGTTTACACCAAAAATGAATCCAAACGTAATTCTTCATACATTTTTATGAACGTTGTTATATTTTAAAGGTGAAGATTTAAACGAGAAATTGAATTTTTCAAATTTTCAAAATAGTTTCATTATATTTGGAAAGAAAACTGTATCAAAAAATATTATTTTTATTTTTTCTCACGTTCGACAATAATTCATGCATAAAGAAAAAGATTCTTTCAAAATTTGAAAGATCTAATTCTTCGTTTAAAAGTTTATTCTTGAAATGAGATTTTGTTCATTAAAAGTTGATCAAGAATTGTGTTGATATAATCATTATAAAATTAGGGCTGATAAATAATTAATTTTAAATCAATATTAACAAATAAGATATTTTATGCAAAATTATATATAATAATAATAATAATAATAATAATAATAATAATAATAATAATAATAATAATAATAATAATAATATTAATAATACTTATTTTTACGTAGAAGGAAAATTATATGCATAAGAATTATGCATAAGAAGAAATTATAATGAAATCTTTCATAATAAAAAATTAATTGTAATATTAATTGTAGAAACGTGTTACGTTAATCACTTTTGGAGCACTTTTAAAGAAATTGGAATATATTCTCGTGAAATTTACCTCCAATTTGTAGTTGAGATTTTAAATATTCGAATAAAAGAAAATCTCTATATATATATATATATGGTACAAGTGGGTGCTTTAACTCGGGTCAGTAACGTACGAGCACTTCACATTGCTTAATTGTGTTAAACCCATTGATAGCAAATGCAATACAAAACCACATGTAAAATTTTATAATGAATCGCGATACGTTTTTTCTTTTTTTCAATGTTATTTCAATTGTCAACGTTTTATTTCAAAGACATTTTACGTCAAAAAAAAAAAAACATTATCTCTTTGTTTTATTCATATTCTTTTTTTTTTTTACATTAAAATTATATTTTACGATATTTATGATATCATATAATATTTTATTTAGAATTCTATTTAGAAAAGGAAAACTTCTACGTACGCTTGTAATGCTTTCAACTCAAAACATTAAATACAGATATTTTGTATAATAATACTTTTGTAATACATATTGACATTAAATTTTTACGTATTTCTTTTGTCTAATTAATATTTTAAGAAAATCATATGAGATAAGATTTTTAAATATATCTAATCGGTTTTGAATATATTAGAAAATAAAACAAAGATAAAATATTCAGAAAAATTGAAGATTAATGTAAATTAATTAAACAGTGGATTGTATTCGTAAATGAGTATATGTATATATTTTTTTATTTTTTTAATATTATTATTATTATTATATATATTATCTATATCGATCACATTCTGTTTTTGACATTTTACGGAGAGAAATTTATAGATTTTTATATATGTTTATTATGTTTTTAAAAACAAAAAGTATATATAAGTATATTATATATATTTTATTTGAATAAATTTCTGTAATATTTATAGACATATTAAATTATACATATTTCTTTTGTTTTTTATTCTTTTAGGAAAATTATATGAGATAAGATTTTTAAATATATCAGTCGTTTTTAATAATATTAAAAAATGAAATATGTAGTAAAGTTGAAGATATTTAAATTAATTAAACAGTAGATTGCATTTATAGATTATATACATATATATATATATTTATTATTATTATTATTATATATAATAATAATAAATAATAATAATAATAATAATAATAATATATATATATATATATATACAAACATATAAGTATTATTTTTTATTTCGACCACATACTTTTTTTTTGGACATTTTACGAAAAAGAAAACTTTTGTTTGTAGTCCTTTCAATTAAAAAAATGATATACATATCTTACACATGTTTTATTTGTTAAAGGTAAACGTTAAACTAATAGACATTTTTTTTTGTTCAATTATTATTTTAGGCAAATCACGTCACAAAATTTTAAGATATAATCTTTATCGGACATTTTTAACAATATTAGAAAACGAAGAAAAAAAAAACTAACGGTTTATACAATTCGTGTATAGGTAAGGACATATTAGAAAAATAAATGAAAGAAATTAACGTAACGTGTTTCCTGATAGATCATCATTCGTGCATTGATTATTATGCTTTTACAATATTTTTTTTTATCTATGTTTACGAATTTCTTCGGAAGTTCTTTCGTAACTGTTTGTAAATGGCGCAAAAAGTTTGTAAAAACTGTTTGTAATTGATTCGTAAGGATTCATACTCGCGTTACAGCGATTAAATTATACATATCAATTTAACGTCATTTAAAGATTTATCATTGCAATAATACAATATATGTATTATTACGTTAAATTTTGATAACAGAAGAAACAATATTTCGATATAATTGTATAAAATTTAATGTGCGCATTAGGCAATTGTATTGTACATAAGGACGATTTATATATAAATTTTGATATATAGATCTTCATAGTTCGATGATAGAATGTTTGTTTTCGAAAAGCGAAAGATCATCCCAGGTTAGAATCCCACCCCCCACCCCTCTTCCTTCAGTTTAGGCAAAAACTTTGTTGTGTCAGCTCTTTGAATTTTTTCTCTTATCTTTTCTCTTCTCAGACGTATTATTCTTCTCTATATTTATTATCATCTTGTATTTTCACCTTTCCTTTCTAAATAAAAGGTCAACAAAAAAATAAAAAATGGATTATTTCCATATTTTGTGGTTTGTGTTTGGATTAGTTGGATGGACTTTTTTCTTCCCCTCTCCTTTCTTTCTGATTTTCCTTTCTTTCTGTCCCTTTTCTTCCTTTATTTCAGTTTTATAAATTCCTCAAAAAACTAATCCATTTCCATGCTAATCGATAAAGTCTAATAAATCAGACCTGGTTTTTTTTTTTTTTGTTTTCTTGTCCGAATGAAAGCTTTAATTAGGATAAGAAATGTTTTATCGCATTTCTATAATATACTAAAATATTATTTGTTTATTTATATGTGATATCTTCCTTTTAGTTTTGATTTTAAGAATTAAATGAGTCACGTTTAAAATCTCAAACAACTTAAAGGACTGTGATATAATCCTTTGATCTCTATCATCAAAAAGTTTTCTCACTCATTGACACAGTCAACTCAATTCTCATATCACCGTGTCAAGGGTTAATAGAGGAATGCTTACAGGAGGTGGGAGGAAGACGAACAACAGTTTCTCTTTCTTATTCCTTTCCTTATTGAAAGACAGACAGAGAGAGAGAGAGAGAGAGAGAGTGAGAGAGAGAGGGGGTGGTCCGTTCGCTGCTAATGAACGGGACAAATCTCCTTCCTTAAAATTTGGAAAGTTTGAAGATGGATCCCTTTCATCTCAAATTGACTTTATGTCGGATTTAGAAGTGCGAGAATATGCCGATGAAGAAAACTTCAGCCGAAAGTATCCTCCTCAAAGTAGCTCAGTTATGAATAGAACAGTTAGGTGTCCGAAAATAAATTAAATTAACAATCAAACGAAGACCCAATTTTTTTTTTCTTTTCTTTTTTCTTTTTTTTTGGTTTCTGTTTTCCTCTTCTTCTTTCGTTTTCTTTTCCTTTTTTTTCAGTTTAATTTCTTCTTTTTTCTTTCTTTTTTTTTTTTCATTGCTACGATACACCACTCGAACGAATTTAAATTGCTTTAGCATTTAATGAAATAAGTTTATTCCGTATATTCATTTATAAATAATCATTCACTGAATGGACTTTGATAGGATTTCTTTTTTGTTTTCTTTTTTTGTTGTGTTTTTTTTTCTTTTTTTTTTCGTTTTTTCTCTATTTTTTGTTCGATTCTTCCAAAATGATTTCCAATGGATTTTCTTTTCCTTTTTGTTTACTTATTCAACAGACGATATTCATAAATGGATCTTTCTTTATGTAGTACTTTCACTTTTCATTAAGTACATATTTCCAGATATGTACTTATTAAACATTACATACATTACTTATAGAAACTTCATTAAGTGTATGTAATGTTTTTATATAAATTTATACTTTTGAAAGTACATACATATGCTTCACATTTATTATTTTGTTTTGATTTTTTCTTTTCTGTTCTCTTTTTTTTTTTTCTTTCTCGAAATTACATTCAATCAGGCAATCTTGTATATTCACGATTTTTATTTTATTTATTATCATAGCAAAGGTATAATAGCTTGGAAAACCAGAATAAATTAATCTTCACAAGGGACAATATCTCTGAACAATAATCGAAATCGATATGTATTCTATGAGCCTTTTCGAGCATATCTGTATTTTACAATTTCCATATTTTCAAATATCCCAATTTTCAAATCCATCTTCTTCGAAAGTTGATATTTAATTACATGAATATTTGCTTGGTAAATTTCTCGTATAATTATTCGAACGATCAAAAACTTATAAAACGAGAATATGACGGAAATATAATTTTTTTTTTTATTGAAAATGATTTTTAAAAAAATGCTTCGATTTATTTCCTTTTGTCCTTTTATACGAAAATAATGATCTTCTCTTTTTTAACGGGAATTTAAAAAACAATTTCGTATTATCCGGAATAGGTCAAGTGCTTATTTGATGGCGGCACGATTCGCCATGTCACAGTATACCTATGGACATTTGTGGTATTTGTTGTTAATGTCTTACCCAAGGACATCGTACCACGTCCAGTAAACTGCCGCTCTTGGTCCGCGACTGCATATGCAGTTACCTCCTATAATTAGGAGGCGTTCCACCATCCGCCACCTGTGGACGCGTCCGATAGCAGTTAAGAGCTCTGCTTACGATTTTCAATGTCAGCTTGAAATCGACGGATTATTTTTTGATAAAGTTTCATAATTTATGAAGGAGGAAGAAAAAAGTGTGTTCTGTCTTATGGTAATAACAAACATTTTGCAAAAAACAAAATACAGTATATATCTTCTATTACTAAAAACAAAACTTGTTCATTTATAGATTTTAGATTTTCGTAGATTCGATGATGGACATTTGTTTCGGAAAAAAAGAAAGATAGCAGGTTCGAATTTCGTTCTAGACAAACTTTCTTGTCAGGTTCCAAAGTTTTCTACTTCTGAAGGAATTTTCTATATCCTCTTGTACATTTGCAACTTTACTTTCTTTCTCGATGAAAGGCGAAAAAATAACTTTACTTCCATTTGTAGTCTGTTGGTTCATTGAATTTCAATTTTTATGGATTTTTATTTCTTCATTCAATTATTATTTCTTGAAATTCGTTATTCCAGGTTAGACAATAAGACTCGTCAGATAAGAGTTCTTACCATAATGAGAGTTTTAATTAGGGTTATGAAATAAGTGTAAAACAATTTCGCGTTAAGTTGAATGAGTGGGCTTTCATTCCACGTGATGTGTCACATATATAAATTTCAAAATCTCTCTATGGTTATGATAAACATCATATTCTTCTAGTTCCCCCATGATGCAGAAGAATTTATGAGTAACCATTGTCCTGTATCAAGGATTTCCCATCAAGAATACTTAGAGAAGGGGAGAAGAAGATATATAACATATCTTCTTTCTTTTCTCATTGTGAACGTTACGTCGTAAGGGGTGTAATCACAAGAACGTTTCCTGATACGAGTCTCGCAGCGGAACAATGATGATAGTCGATTTGCACGAAGAATCTTACCCCGTCTCTTTCGAATCGTCAGAATTATAGACTCACTGTTCATGATGAATAAAAGCGACGGCACTAGGCTACGATATCGTTGATCGCCTTCAGCAAAATACTGTTCGCTCCATTTCCACAAATTAATGGGAGAACGCGCGATCTTTTAAAGAATCTCGTTGAATTTGTGACATAGATGCGCGATAATAAATACTGCGCAAATTGAAATTATCACAATATATTTGTTGAACTAATTGTTATGAATACACTCTTGTGTATGTATGACATGTAATTAGTTGTGTTGTTGCCATTTAAATTGTGCTGAATTCCTTCGATTCCAGGCATAATCATTGATATTGGTGAGACTTGATTGATTTATCGATGAGTGTGAATGGTTTGATGCAATTGTCCGTAGATTTCTCTTGAATCATCCACGAAGACATTAACGAATTAGAAAAGGGAAATAAAAAGAAAGGAGTTTAAATAAAAAGTCCCGAGAAACGGGAAAAGAATATTTTTATTGGTCGTAAGTGTATTAGGATAGATTCGTTAAAAACGTTTGATCCTTTGTTCTGATGATCGTTTAGATCTATGACAGTTTGCATTGATATTTAAAAGTTATCTATAGACATTTGTAGTATATGTTGTCAATATCATACGCAAGGATATCACATTGCGTCGGGTATACTACTTTACGATTGTCAATGTCTATTTGAAATCAATGGATTATTTTTTGATCAAATTTCATTATTTATAGAGAAGAAGGAGAAAGATTATTTCATCCTGTGATAATAATAAATGTAGAAAATATCTTCTGTCGTTGAGAAAAAAATTTCTTCATAAATACATTTCAGCATAGATCTTCGTAGATCGATGATAGTGCGTTTGTTTTGAAAAAAAAAAAGAAAAATTCCTGGGTTTGAATCCCGGTCTAGGCAAACTTTGTATGTGGTTCCGAAGTTTTCTCCTTGTTAATCATATTCTCTATATTATCATTTCGCATATTTGCGACTTTCACTTTCTTTCTAAATAAAAGATCAAAAAAATGATTTTATTTTCATATTTGTGGTTGTTGGTTGATTCCGTGATTTCTTTTTCTATTTCTTGTTTCTCTCCTTCCCTTTTTTTTTTCTTTTTTTTTTTTAATTCCTTGAAGCTAGTCATTCGACGTTCAGTCAATAAAGCTAATCAAGCAAGACTTCTCTTATCCTAACGAAAACTTTTAATTAGGATAAGATAAAAAGTTTGACGCATTTGTATAGTACTTAGTTGCTGCTATTGAAGTCTTTTTTAGTCTTAATTTTAAGATTAAAAAGGTCAAACTTCAAATATCAAATCATCTATGATTGTGTTAGTACAAAGGTCTCCAAATTTCTCAATCCCTTAACGTAGATGTCCTTATACTTTCGTGTCAATGGGGAATAGGAATGCTTGATGAAGAAAAAGAAGAAGATGAACAACAAATCTTCTATTGAGAGAGAGAGAGAGAGAGAGAGAGAGAGAGAGAGAGAGAGCGAGGATCTAACATTCGTTGATGACAAATCTTCTTTTAGAACTTGGAAAGTTGAAGACGGAACCTTTCACTTAAGATTGAGTTTGAAGTTTGTTAGTGCGTAGAAGTGCGAGTATGCTAATGAAGAAAACTTGAACCGAAAGTTTCCTAGATAGGTCAATTGCGAATAGAGCAATCACTCGAAAATAAATTAACATATGAACGAAGACTCAATCTTTTCCTTTTTTTTTTCTTTTTCTTTTTTTTTATTTTTGTTCTCCTCTTTTTATTTTTTTCTTTTTCCTTTCTTTTTTTCAGTTTCATTATCCTTTCTTGTTTTCAATACTACGATAATAACTCGAACGAAACTCGTTCGAATTTATATTACTTTAGCATTTAACGAAAAATGTCTATTCTGTATATTGATTTATAAATAATCATTCATGATAGGGCTTTGATAGGCTTTCTTTTTTGTTTTTTTTTTTGTTGTTGTTTTTTTTTTTTTTTTGTTTTTTTTTTCTATCTTTTGCTCGACTCTTCCAGATAGTTTCCGACGAATTCCTTTCTTTTTTTTTTCATTTACCTTATACAATAGACGATATTCATAAATGGATTTTTCTTTATGTAATATGTTCACTTTTCATTAAATACGTATTTTCAGATATATATTTATTAAACATTAGATACATTACTTCATAAATGCATATGATGTTTTAACGTAAATTTATACTATTAAAAATACACATACATACGCTTTACATTTATTATTTTGTTTTGATCTTTTCTTTTTTCTTTTTTTTTTTCTCGAAATTACATTCAATCAGGCAATCTTGTATATTCACGATTTCTATTTTATTTATTATCATTGCAAAGGTATAATAGCTTCGAAAATCAGAATAAATTAATCTTCACAAAGAAATAATCTCTCTGAATAGTAATCGAATTCGATATGAATTGTACGAGCATTTTCAGTACATCTACATTTTGCAAATTTGTTGCTGGAAGATTCCCCAGGGCTTGCTATATGTGTGTGTGTGTGTGTGTGTGTGTGTGTGTGATAAGCCGATTGGTAAAAATTGAACAAAGAAATAGAAGTACAAGACAGATGGGTCGATAGAACGTGATTTGTTTTTTTCAAGGTGCGTATAGTTATGGAAAGAAAAGTGATGCTGAGATATTAGACGAAAGAGGAAGTGTATGAGAGAGTCTTAAGAAAATAAGCGAGTGTGTTAATAGTTTCTGGTCAAAAAAAGAATCATAGTATTTCCATGTCCAAACAGGACCAACATTCTGTTTATGTATTTAATTTTTATTCTTTTGTTATTTTTCGTAATAGATATCAATTGTTTGTATTTTTATTAATCTCGGCTATCTTAATACTCAATAACATTTATACACGATAAATACTCACAGATTTTTAGAAGGGCCATTATCAAAGTAAATACGCGACTCAGTGTGTTTTTTGTAAAATTTTATTCGATTTGGACGAAAACCTTCTGTCCGTTGCGTGAAAAAATTTCTACAATATTTGTTATGTGCGAAATTAAAGGAAGCAATTAAAGTGCACGAGAAATTTAGCCACGACCAGAAACAAAAGCGGACTAATTGATAGACTGATGATTTAGATGTATCTCGTAAAAAAAAAAAAAAAACGAATTAGATGATTCATCTGTTCAAGAGAATGGTGTCGTTTTTAGTGGCAATCCTAAGCTCATGGCGTCGAACATACCAGAAGATCTGCGTCGATCGAGAGTGATTAGATTTTCAGGAAGCTTAGATTCGTAAAAAGTAAGAGATACCTACTTTACAGGGAATTGCAATTGATGAAAAGGGAACAAACGATGTTATCGACTCACACTATTAGTGTTGAAGATATTGGAAGGATGAGTAACGTGACGGCGAATGTTAACATAGAGGGTGTTAATGAATTGTTGTGAGAGTTCGACGGGCTTGATAATTCATTCTGGAAATGAGAACAATAGTTAAACCTTGAACGAAGTTCATACAATTTAGACGACCACATTACGAAGATGATGATAATGCAGAGATTAAAGGAGCAAGCTTTCAACTGATTCCATTCAAAACCGAAACATGTCGGTTTAAGTGTCGAAAATCTCCTTCAACGTATGAGAATGATGTATGATTATTGCCATAGTAAACTACCTCTGAGGAAGGAATTTGAGACACGAGGATATAGCGCTCGAATGAAACGTTCAGCAATTATTATCACAAGAAAATTGTACTCGCGAACTGTGCCTTGATATCTGAAGATAAAATAATCTATTATCTTATCGATGAGAAGCCGAATATGCATCTCTAGGATCAGACACGAGTGTCACAATTTGAGTTGGTTGAAGCGTTTGGAAAAATCAGTTTGTACCCTAGGAAGTCGTTTGATCATACTTCGAAGGACATAAAGACATCAGATGTTAAGATGGGAACATCAAGAACAGGAACGACCTTGGAACACGTAACCAGAAGGTATTATAATTGCGAGGAGGTTGGCCATAATTTTCCATAATGCCGAAACTCGAGGCCATTAAAAGGAGTTTGTTATTATTGTCCTGATCCGTCGATCATCATATCAAGGATTACCCGAAAAAAGGAAGTTTTTTGCGTCGTCTTCGACATCGATCTCTGTCTCTGCTTCTCCTTTAAATTCGACGAATTTGGTACAAGCAACGTTTCATCGGCCATACAAGATATACATAGCATTTACTGCGGTCGATGAGAATGACGAGAGCTGTAGGTATGTGTTCAACGTGATAGTTGATCCCGGATCACCAATACGTATGATCGGACAAAGCTATGTACCGAAGAATGTAAAATTGTCGGCCGTAGGAAAAGGTCACGGTTTCTGTGGGATCAATGATACCAAGGTGCGGGTTTTAGGATATTTCAAGATTGATATCAGCATTTTCGAGATCGAAATGAGGATGAAATTTCGTGTCGTACCGGATACCATAATTCGCATCATTTTGTTCAGGAGGGATTGTTCGTCAAATCCATCCGTAAAGAAAAGAAAAATTATTCAGGTCATGAAAGCCAATTCTGAGATTTCAGAGAATGAAATTGATTGTTCCCATAATGAGTTATTAAATATAGATTATTTCGATAAACCAATGAAAATTAACCTTACCTAGATTAAACTAATCCGTATATTTCGACTCAGCGAGACAGAGCGAATTAAACATCTGTACGACTTTGAGTATGAATCAAAAATTAATTCGAATATTTTTAAAATACGAGCAATCGATCTTTTTCCAATCGAGATGTATCATAAGTGATTGAGGCTTACCTCTGAATCGTTTAAAGATTTCTCAAAGATCGAAATGTTCGATCATGTGTTCATTGTTGTAGGTATTTAGCGTGTGAATGAGTAATACAACGATGAAAATTAAGGTTTAATATTTATACGAGAAAAAGCTTTAGAAAAATAGTAAAAGCAAAGCATGTTCGAACGAACATTATTATAATAAAAAAGTCATCTCGTATTGTGTCAAAGATATAATGATAATAAAGAACATAAATGCTACCGTATGGGTGTATGAAAAATGGATCCCTAAATACATCGTATGAAGTTAAGAAAGTGTTGGATATCGATCGATATGTCATCGAAAATATTGACGGGTTTTAAATAATTCAAATACTGTATATGCGCATAGTAAGCTCGAATCAGATGAAAGGATATATTTGATCATAGCCGAGGCGAAAGAAAAATCTCTAGGTCTTAATTTAATCGTATTATCTTTCTGTACATTTTATTTTTGTATTTAGAGTAAAGTATTTTTTTAGAAAACTATTCATTTTATATATATATATATAATACCTTAGTTTTATTGTCGGTAAGCGTTATATTGAAAATTTCAAATTTCAAAGTAAGATTTGTTTTCTATTGTATAATCATCGTTGATCGAGAATGACCAAAAATGTCAGAATGGCTGAAATAAAAGGTTTCAGAGTTCACTGTGTGTGTGTGTGTGTGTGTGTGTGTTATGTGAGATATTTCGATTGAACGGAAAAATGGAAAGTTCCAGAGCTAACTAATTGTGTATGTGTGTGTGTGTGTGTGTGTGTGTGTGTGTGTGTATGTGTGTGTATGTGTGTGTGAGGTAAGCCGATTGGTAATTGAACAAAGAAATGAAAATTTTTAGTTTTGAGTAGTTGTGTAAGAGACAAATTGATCGACAGAGCCTGATTTGTTTTTTTCGAAGTGCGTATGTTTATAGAAAGAAAAGAGGAGGTGAGATATTGGGAAAGAGAGAGAGAGAAAGAGAGAAAGAGGAATAAAAGAGGACAAAGTGTATGAAAGAATCTGAAAAAAAATAAGCGGGTGAGTTAGTAGTCTCTGGCCAAAGAAGAGTTGTAATATTTCCGCATTCGAAAAGATCAACATTCTGTATATGTTGTATATTATTATTCTTTTGTTATTTTTCATAATAAATATCAATTGTTTTTATTTTTATTAATCACGATTATCTCTGAACTAATGCTCACAATTTTCATATTTTCATATATTCCAATTTCCATAAGCATCATCTTCATAAGCTGATATTTAATTACATGAATATTTGCTTGGTAAATTTCTCGTATAATTATTCGAACGATCAAAAACTTATAAAACGAGAATATGACAAAAATATAATTTTTTTTTATTGAAAATGACTTAAAAAAAAAATGCTTCGATTTATTTCCTTTTGTCCTTTTATATGAAAATAATGATCTTCTCTTTTTTAACGGGAATTTAAAAAACAATTTCGTATTATCCGAAATGGGTCAAGTGCTTATTTGATGGCGGCACGATTCGCCATGTCACAGTATACCTATGGACATTTGCGGTATTTGTTGTTAATGTCTTACCCAAGGACATCGTACCACGTCCAGTAAACTGCCGCTCTTGGTCCGCGACTGCATATGCAGTTACCTCCTATAACTAGAAGACATTCCACTATCCGCCACCTGTGGACGCGTCCGATAGCAGTTAAGAGCTCTGCTTACGATTTTCAATGTTACCTTGAAATCGACGGATTATTTTTTAACGAAGAGAATGAGTTTTACGTTTTGCGACAATAAGAAATATTTCCCAAAAATGAAAATGCAAACAGACATTTGCACTTGAGTAGAAACTTTTACATTTTTCATTTAATTCGAACGTAGAAACGTTCTACATTTGAAAAAGATTTTTTGAATTTTGACGATAGACTCTGAAGGTTTCCTCTTTGTAACTCAAAGATTTGGGAAAATGAAGGGCTAAAAGATGGTGGAAGAATTTTGTCCAATAGTTGGTTTTATAGCGATGGTGGTAATAATGAGATTTAAGATTTAGCCATAGTTGAGTTGAAGTAATATTATGTATGTGTATTAGTGTGGACGCGTTCGTACAAAATGCAATTTTGCATATGTACATAATTTTTGTTTAACGATAATCATGAGAATGATAATAATAATAATTATTATTTTAATACATTAACAAATGGAATAATAAAATTATGGATAAAGAAAATTTATATTAAAGGATTCTGATCAATTATTGATTGCGTTGTCTTAACTGGAGTAGTATGATTTAAGATTTAGAACAAGTTGGGGTAGGGATTATATGCGTTCTTTGTACGTCTGGATGTACTATTGTACGAGATGCAGTAATTTTACAATTATAATAATAATGACATTGATGATTATAATGATGATTATAAACGAATTAATTATCATATTATAATAATAATAATAATAATAATAATAATAATAATAATGGCGTGGATAGTGTAGTGAACTATGATATATAGTAATATAACATATAGTAAGAGAAAAAGAAAATTAGATGTTTGAAAATCAGTATCATCCTAATATAAACTTACATTATAATTATTTTGATCACTTCAGTTAATTTTTCTGGATTTTAATTGAATTATAGTATCAATTAAATGCTGTAATTTTTTTTTTTTTTTTTTTTTTTTTTTTTAGCAAAGGTCCGCCTAAGGAATAAACTTTTTCATAACTTTTCAAAATGTACGCAGTTTTTGTTCGCTCGAATTTTTTATATATATTTTCGTTAAATATTATTAAATTTATATATCACACTTTATAATTATATTTCCAAATACATATATAAATTGTAGTTAGTTACTAGATATAATTTTAGATATTGAAATATTTGAATTGAACAAAGTTATGAATGATAATTTTTTTTCCTTCTTCCTCATGCAGTTCCAAGCATTGATAATATAATTATTGAATTCAGGTAGAATCAATTGACTTTTTCTCCTCTCTAACATTCAATACTTCAACTATCAGTATATTAAACTCAGCGGTTCAGAAAATCGAAATTTAAAATTACATTTTTCGAAGGTTTTGGAAAAGAATTTTTGGAATTTGTTAGAAATAGAAACGGCTAAGATTAACTTACGGATAATCAAAATCTAGATATAGTATATAACAATAGTTTTCCAAAAGTCTGTTCGTATTGTTCGTATATGTAACATATATATGATCAGTAAAAACGTTTCAGTGACGTAAAATATGCGTCAAAATTTTTGAGTTAACGGTAAAGATAAGTACTTGAACGAATGATGTCAGGTCTGTTTGGTCAATAGGTTTATACATTATCGATAGACAATTTCTCGAAAAAAAAAAACTTTTGATTTATTTAGACTGAATCGTTGAGTTAAAGAATTCTGTAATAATAAATATTAAACAAAATTACTAACACTTTTTCAATTTTCTCTTTCATTGATATTCCCCCCGTGTTCCTTCTATATTTTTTTTTTTTTTTTTTTTTTTTTTCTATATAAACCCTCGTCAGTTATATGAGTATACATATATCTTTGTACCTAAGTGCTTTATTATAGAAAAGGAGTATTCAATATTTAGAAGGTGTCTTTGTAAGTGTCCCTTGATAAGCGGTATGGCCATATTGACCTTTAGTCGACAACTGTGCGCAGTTGATCGATGACAATGACGTGTCTCCTTCTTTGAAAGCTATAATTTTCTTCCTGTATTGCTCTCTCACTTTTTCGAGCACTGCTCTAACTCAATTTTTAATATACCTAACATTAATATGCTTCGTTGTATTCTGTTTTACGAGAAATCCAATTCTGATGATTTACAATATTTATTAAGCTGTTCGCTTAATTAACAAAATATTTTTACGATTTTGAAATTTGTTAATAAATAAATGTCGATTAAATGTCAATCGAATTGTTTTGATGGAAGAGAAGTAAAGGAGATCAAATATGTTTATTTAAATCTGATGAATTTAATTTTTAAAATTATGTTTTATTGTACTGTTATATTATGTATTATATATGTATTATATATAACACACGAAATGTTCAATTAAATAATTAATTATTATTTTTTACTTCTTTTCATAGGATGTGTGTGATGTAAATATAATTGTTAGAATGCGATTAGAACGTTATAAATAAATAAATCTAATAATAAAGAAATTTATGATCTTAAGTAATGCTTTTGGATTTTGAAGAAATTAAAATGTTTTCTATTTTTCGTAATTTCTTCAAAAATTGCGAAATATTTCGTTAAATATATCGAAAAATTTTGATTGAATATGAAAATATTTCAGATAAAAGTTAGATCTTTTTTCTTTTCTTTTTGTTTCTCTTTTTTTTTTTTTTCTTTTCTTCAGATAGAATATGCTGCCTCATCGTATCTGCCAATTACGAAATTACGATCATTATAGTATGTATGGAAAGAAGGGACATGACCATTATGGCGGAAAAAAATAAATAGCCATAAGAAAAATAAATCAATTTATAAATTATAACTTATAAATGAACAAAGATATATACGGAAATACTTTCTTCAAATTATTTCTCAGTACATTATAAAAAATAAAAACAAAAATAGTTTCTAATAATAAATTTCTATACAATAGGAAAATCTAAAAATAGATTTCTAAACAATAGATTTCTATATAATAAAGTAAATCTTTGTAATATCCTTGAAACTTTACACCGAACAAAAAATACAAAATTTCCGTTTGAATATATATATTTTCTATAATAACAAGTATCAAGCCATGCGATCTAGATATTTTATAATCGACTTTTATATATGAAATATTAATTTTCATTAAATTATTCAATTGTTATATTATATTTATTAAAATATTCTATTTATGATGTTTATAAACGATTGAAAAACCGATTTCTTACGTGTCCGATAGAATAGATTTTAAAGTATTTCTTCTCCGTATTTCAAAAATTTGAAAAAAATGAGTGATGATGAGCGGGTGGAAGGGAGGGGCGGGAGCAAAAATTCTGACCAATCGTAAAGATTCATAGAGTAGGATTTAGGATAGGTGGGGTAATTTATATTCAACGTTTCTATGTGTATATGATTGTACGGAATTTAATTTCGTTAAATAATACTAATACTGATGATGAAAATAGTAAAAATAATAATAATAATAATTATAATAACAATAATAATAATAATAATAATAATGATATATTGTATTATAATAATAATTATAATAATAATTATAATAATAATTATGATAATGAGATGGTAGAGTGGAATATAAATTTCCTCCCCTCCCTAAAAAAAAAAATGATGACGTAAGTTCTTTTTCAACGTATTTAACGTCCTTCCCGTTTGTTTAATATCTATATTTGTAACGATCAAATTAACGCGGGGAACTACAAAGATCGAAGATAGCGACACCTCTACAACCAAATATATATAATCTATCCCCGCCATAACTGAAGTCAGTCGTGATCAGACAATCACAAAGTAAACACGTTTAGTCTTTAATAAAAAGTAATATTAATATATATATATTTTTATATATTATATTTTATATATATATATCTTTTATTTATATATTATATTTTATATATATATACCTTTTATTTATATATTATATTTTATATATATATATATCTAATAATTCATTGTTATATTTTATTCTTATCAATAATCTTCATATGAAGATTTAACAAATTACATAAGAAGTGAAATATCAAAACGAAAGAAGATATTCTCTTTGGTGTGATTGGTACGTATGAAAATTTTATAATATAATATATAATATAATATATATGTATACAGATTATATAATATATATAATATAATATATATATATATATATGTATATAGATTACAAGGAACATCGTAATCACAGTTAAGATAGTTGAATTATCGGTACTTTTATTTGACCGGTATATTCTCTCTGACCAATGACAAAAAGTAGATCGAGCATAATCAAAAAAATAA
The DNA here is from genome assembly GCF_014083535.2 of Vespa mandarinia. NCBI lineage: Eukaryota > Metazoa > Arthropoda > Insecta > Hymenoptera > Vespidae > Vespa > Vespa mandarinia. The sequence continues at coordinate 1,279,139 of NW_023395870.1, forward strand.
TCGTTACGAAAATACGAAGATTAAAAGATCTCTCTAAAGGATCTAAAGGATTCCAACAACTTTCGGACACACCAGGATGAAAGAAGAGTAAACCAAATAAAGAAAAAAAAAGGAAAAAAAAAAAAACAAAAATTTTTAGGAACAAAGAACACACATGTCAACAAGATTAAAAGATAAAGATAGTCATTATGAAGATACTCTTGTTGAGAATAGTAACAACGAAGATAAAGAATACAACCAATAATGAGATTAGACAATGACGAAATGTCGAGGGATAAAAAAAAATAATGATTGGGATCAAATGAAAGTGAGTAAACGATAAATAAATATGACGTTTGTTATCATTTTTATTCGCAGAAATGTGCGAATAACGTAAAAACGTAGGATTAATATATTAAAGGCACCAATGAAATATTACCGACGTTCAAATCGGATTTATTCGGATCTCGAGGTTGAGAGATAAATTGAAGAAAAATAAAGAATAATTTCGATTAATCGAAAAAAATAAAAAAAATAGATCATTTATGATTCTGTATACGCCACACGGTTAAACGATTTTGAATCGTTAGAGAAGATTTTGAAGCATTATTAATTAGCGAATTGGAGAGAAGTCTGGCAAAACGATGATGTGATTGCCCGTCTTTCTCCATGGTAACGATTAGTTGCACGAGAATACAATAGGAAGATAGGATAGAACGCGGCAGAGAGTATTTACTACGGTAAACTAGCCAAAGGCACAAAAGCAACCATGCCGGATAAGGAAACAGTCGAATGGAGATTAGTTTTGGGACTAAGAAACATACAATTCCACGATTATTTGGGACATCTTTCAAGATATGCAAAACCTATCTCTACCAGTCAACTGCTAGCAGACTTTAAAAAAAAAGTGCTGATCATTAACCACACTAACCGACCATATCATGATAAATTGATGAAAAGCAGGACTGTTAACGACAATTACGTGATACAACTGTAAATAAGATAATAAGTGTACAAAATTATAAAGTAATGTTACATTTTTGAATGCAATAAAGCAAATTGTTATTTATTATTTATTAAGATTGGAGAAAGAGAACGTCGAGGATAATAACTTTGTAGAAAGAACTACAATAGCAGAGATATATAGTTCGAACAAGTCAAACTATAATCAGATCAATTATGATCGATCTAGGAAACTTATGCGTAATACTAAATACAGGATTAACAACGACGATGAAATAGGACTGACGTACATATCTAAAGTTTCATAAAATTAACAGAGTATGGATATGGATATGTATTATAACTGTATTATAACTGTTGGAACTATAATTGGGAGTAAAGGAGAATTGAAGATCTATCCGTAGTTCCGATGACGTATCAAGTCATCCCTTTGATCCTATAGGTCATCATCCCTTACGGGAGGATGACATACAGGACGATATTGTAATCGTGAGTAGATCAAATGAATTGTTAATGAGATAATCTCAGAACAGATTGATATTAATAATCAATGATGACAATTAATCCCAAGATATGTTTAGTAACAATAGTGAACGACAAGACCATGTAGATTGTAGAGACATGTATTAAATATTACTGTCTCGTAATGGACAAAGAGATAGCGCGTCATTACATGCGGAAAACCGATCCAACAAGGAAGACACGAGAATAGAAGCGAACATTGGATCATATTCATTATACACAAAAATGTTGTACACCGAACTATTGAATAGTAAGTATTTTTAACCTGTATTGAGATATATAATTGTTGAGAATTTTTTGAAACAAATGGATATTGTATCGATAGAACTGAGATGGATAGAAACACCAATGGGATTCGACAATTGTACATTATCAACCGTATTGATTATCCAACATCATGAACGACGACAACAGGAAATAATGCACAGTAACTAGATTATAGAAGGTAACATCATTGAAGCGAATGATTTTCTGTTTTCCTGTTGTTCGATGATACTACTCTTTTCGAGATAAAATGACGTGCAAGGTATGAATGGGAGAATGAAGGGGAAAGGGAATGTAGATCGTAAAACAGTTAAATAATAACAATGAAATAATAATATTCTATATCGAGAAAATACAGGATCGATCGAACAGACAGAGTAGACATATTAAATAGTATATCATATCGAGTCCTAAGTAAGCGTTATATTATCAAGTATTACCGATAACTGAAGTTTCTAAACTATATGATTGTCGTTTAACATATACGGTCGGATTTTATCAGTTCGCTGGAATATCATTTCGACTTTCTAATGCTGCCTGTCGCGTTTCAACGACTATGTTTAATGTAGTTTTAGATAATCTGCCGGAGATTATTGCAATTGTATGTATATTTGAACGGTATCATTGCAACATCGCAAAAATATCGAAGAAGGAATAGATATCCTCTCTTTCTCTTTCTCTCTATCTGTCTCATACCGCGTTCCCTTTGTTACATTATACTACTCTACATTGAATTTCTGATAAGTAATGTATATACCAATCGTAACCATCTAAATTACAACCGAGTTGCTATTTATAATTAGATTTCTAAAATAATGTTTCCTAATTGTCCATTTGCAATTTGGTATCTTTATGTGTTCGATATGTTATTTTCTATCATTAGAAAATTTTTCTAATTTATTGACTATCAAAGTGTTTCCTGTAACACTGAACGTTTAGACAAGTTCTATTATTAGATAAACTCTTTTAAAAAACAATTTTAAGTCCCGTTACAGATGATATTTACAAATTACTCTAAATCATGGAATAGTTATTATAATTGCACCTTAAAACAATTATGTATTTATTCAAAATTATTTTTTTTTTCATAGAGGACATAGAAATCTTGGCTATTTATCTAACGAAATAATATAATATATATATATATATATATATATATATATATATACATATATATACATGTATATATAATTTTATCTGACTAGTTAGTTCATATCAGGAAAATATTATTATACCTTGTTTAATTTTGCCAAGTCTAATCGATTTTAATATGACATAAAAATTTTTATCTATATCGATAAATTTTTTCATAACAATCTTTAGGAGTGTTCAGATTTCAACAATACATACTTAACAATATTATACACGGTACACGATTTTTCATTGATAGAAAATATGAATTAGTTTTGATTGAAATAAGAAATTAGAGACGAAATATAAAGGGCTATACGAAATCGTGAAGATACTTGATAACGATAGATATTTGATACAGGATATTGAAACAGAACAACAGAGTAATACATTTTATAAGATTATCGTTGCTTTAAATAGACTGAAACCTCTATCAATATTCAACGAATCATATGTATCGTGTTATGTTAGATTTCACTTTTCTCAATAAGCAAACTGTTCTAGAAACTATACAGAATCTCTACTTCGTTTTTCTTGTTCTTGTTTTACTTAATTTTTTAATGCTGTCGATACAATGAAATTCGCATCCTTCTTAAATTTTTTTTTTATTGCATCTTAAATTCGCACAATACCTACTTATTCTTTAAATTATCCGATGTCTCAATTTTCCCTAAAAACAATACGTTAGTATTCGCTTCGTAAAATCTCTCTATTTTTAACATTATAATGGAAACTGAAAAATTCACTCTTTACTATCGAATATTTTGTTTTAATATTCTATTAAGCGCTTAAATTTAATGATGTTTCACTATTTTTTTTTTTTAAACAACGTAAGATAACGCTTTTTCTTATAAGCAATTTGTTCAAATAAAAATTCTGAACATGAATGATTTTCATTTCTCTTGACTTTAATTGAAGGAAGTACACTTAATTTTTCATTGTTGCATTAAAAATTATGCACGATATGACAATCATACACTAATGCTTTATTTCGAATACTACGTACTTTCACCTTAAGAGATTAAATGCGATTATTATTGAATCTTTGCTTTTTTGAACAGATAACTAGTTTTGTATATCTCATTGCATTTATTTTAATTTTTGCTAAATCATAACTCTGTTCTTTCAATTAAAGAAATCTATATTATGTTCGTTAGAATTCAGTCTGTCAAGATTGTCAATAATTCGCATAATAATGCCACCGATGTAGAGATACACATTTCTTCTGATTATTTTCCATTTCCAGAATACGTTAGGTTTATTAAATAGTTCTCTATTTTCTGAAAGAAATGAGGATAACTTCCCTATGAACCGTCTACTAGATGTTTACTTGTATTATAACTTATCAGATTCCTACTACAGAGTTTCTCCCTCTGTAATACATTCGTTCTTTCATCACGAATTTTACACACGCATAGATTTTTTTAAAGTTCTTCGTGCATAAATAGTTGTATATTACGTTTGATTAGAATTGAATATATTTTTCTTGAAATATTTTCTAGTCATGCAGATTTCATAGCGCTTAATTCAATTTAATAGAACAACAAATAAAAACTCTGCACCTAAATGATTCTCAGTTGGTTTAATTTCAAATGAAAGGTATGTACACTTAATTTTTGCTCCTTTCATGAAAAGTTTTGCACGAAATCATAAAATACTGCATTATTCAAAATATTAGTAGATATCACCTTAATAGTTAAAAGCGATTCTTATTGAATCTTTCTTTATTTGCAAAGACAAATAGTTTTGTAGGCTCTTTAGTATTTATGTTAACTTTGTTAAATCATAACATTTATTTTAGTTAAAGAAATTTATATTATGTCCGTTAGAATTCGGTCTGTTAAGATTGTCCATAATTCCCTTAATAATGCAACCGATGTAGGGATACACATTTCTTCATTTATTTTCCTTTTCCATAATACCTTAGGTTTATTAAATAATTCCCTATCTTCTGAAAGATGTGAAGATATCTTCCCTATGTATCGTCTACTAGATGTCTGCATGTATTATAATTTATCAGATTCCTACTACAGAGTTTCTCCCTCTGTAATACATTCGTCCTGTCATCACGAATTTTAGACGTGGATAGATTATTTTAAAGTTCTTCGTGCAAAAATAGTTGTGTATTACATTTGATTAGAATTGAATATATTTTTCTTGACATAACTCCTAGTCATGCACATTTCATAGCGCTTAGTTCAATATATTAACTGGTTTAGTAAAAATTCTGCACGTAAATGATTCTCAATTGGTTTAATTTTAAGCGAATGGTCTGAACTCTTAATTTTTGCTCGTTTCTCAAAGAATTTTGCACGAAATCTTAAACTGCTGCATTATTCTATAACTAGATGATTTCATCTTAATTGTTAAGAGCGATTCTTATTGAATATTTCCTTTTTGAACAGACAACAGGTTATGAACGTCCCATAGCATTTATTTTAATTTCTGTTAAATCATAACTCTGTTCCTTCAATTAAAGAAATCTATATTATAGCCGTTAGAATTCGGTCTGTAAAGATTGTCCATTATTCGCATAATAATGCCACCGATGTAGAGTTACACATTTCTTCCGATTATTTTCCTACTCCATACTTCGTTAGGTTTATTAAATAGTTCTCTATTCTCTGAAAGAAATGAGGATATCTTCCCTATGTGCCATCTACTAGATGTCTGCATGTATTATATTTTATCAGATTCCTACTATAGAGTTTCTCCTGTGTAATACATTCGTCCTTTCATCACGAATTTTAGATGTGGATGGATTTTTTTAAAGTTCTTCGTGCAAAAATACTTGTGTATTACATTTGATTAGAATTGAATATATTTTTCTTGACATAACTCTTAGTCATGCACATTTCATAGCGCTTAGTTCAATGCGTTAATTTGCTTAGTAAAAATTCTGCACGTAAATGATTCTCGATTGGTTTAATTTTAAGAGAATGGTCTGTAGTCTTAATTTTTGCTCGTTTCTCAAAGAATTTTGCACGAAATCTTAAACTGCTGCATTATTCTATAACTAGGTGATTTTATCTTAACTGTTAAGAGCGATTCTTATTGAATATTTCCTTCTTGAACAGACAACAGGTTATGAACGTCCCATAGCATTTATTTTAATTTTTCTTAAATCATAACTCTGTTCCTTCAATTAAAGAAATCTATATTATGTCCGTTAGCATTCGGTCTGTTAAGATTGTCCACAATTCCCATAATAATGCAACCGATGTAGAGATAGACATTTCTTCCGATTATTTTCCTTTTCCAGAATACGTTAGGTTTATTAAATAGTTCTCTATTTTCTGAAAGAAATGAGGATACCTTCCCTATGAACCGTCTACTAGATGTTTACTTGTATTATAACTTATCAGATTCCTACTACAGAGTTTCTCCCTCTGTAATATATTCGTCCTGTCATTACGAATTTTAGACGTGGATAGATTTTTTTTAAAGTTCCTCGTGCAAAAATAGTTGTGTATTACATTTGATTAGAATTGAATATATTTTTCTTGACATAATTCCTAGTCATGCACATTTCATAGCGCTTAGTTCAATACAATGACTGGTATCATAAAAATTCTACACCTAAGTGATTCTCAATTGGTTTCATTTTAAGAGAATGGTCTGTACTCTTAATTTATGCACGTTTCTTAAAAAATTTTGCACGAAATCATAAACTGCTGCATTATTCTATAACTAGGTAATTTCATCTTAATTGTTAAGAGCGATTCTTATTGAATATTTCCTTTTTGAACAGACAACAGGTTATGAACGTCCCATAGCATTTATTTTAATTTTTGTTAAATCATAACTCTGTTCCTTCAATTAAAGAAATCTATATTATAGACGTTAGAATTCGGTCTGTAAAGATTGTCCATTATTCGCATAATAATGCCACCGATGTAGCGATACACATTTCTTCTGATTATTTTCCATTTCCAGAATACGTTAGGTTTATTAAATAGTTCTCTATTTTCTGAAAGAAATGAGGATAACTTCCCTATGAACCGTCTACTAGATGTTTACTTGTATTATAACTTATCAGATTCCTACTACAGAGTTTCTCCCTCTGTAATACATTCGTTCTTTCATCACGAATTTTACACACGCATAGATTTTTTTAAAGTTCTTCGTGCATAAATAGTTGTATATTACGTTTGATTAGAATTGAATATATTTTTCTTGAAATATTTTCTAGTCATGCAGATTTCATAGCGCTTAATTCAATATAATAGTACAACAAATAAAAACTCTGCACGTAAATGATTCTCAGTTGGTTTAATTTCAAATGAAAGGTATGTACACTTAATTTTTGCTCCTTTCATGAAATGTTTTGCACGAAATCATAAAATACTGCATTACTCAAAATATTAGTAGATATCACCTTAATAGTTAAAAGCGATTCTTATTGAATCTTTCTTTATTTGCAAAGACAAATAGTTTTGTAGGCCCTTTAGTATTTATGTTAACTTTGTTAAATCATAACATTTATTTTAGTTAAAGAAATTTATATTATGTCCGTTAGAATTCGGTCTGTTAAGATTGTCCATAATTCCCTTAATAATGCAACCGATGTAGGGATACACATTTCTTCATTTATTTTCCTTTTCCATAATACCTTAGGTTTATTAAATAATTCCCTATCTTCTGAAAGATGTGAAGATATCTTCCCTATGTATCGTCTACTAGATGTCTGCATGTATTATAATTTATCAGATTCCTACTACAGAGTTTCTCCCTCTGTAATACATTCGTCCTTTCATCACGAATTTTAGACGTGGATAGATTTTTTTTAAAGTTCTTCGTGCAAAAATAGTTGTGTATTACATATGATTAGAATTGAATATATTTTTCTTGACATAACTATTAGTCATGCACATTTCATAGCGCTTAGTTCAATGTATTAACATGTTCAGTAAAAATTCAGCACGTAAATGATTCTCAATTGGTTTAATTTTAAGCGAATGGTCTGAACTCTTAATTTTTGCTCGTTTCTCAAAGAATTTTGCACGAAATCTTAAACTGCTGCATTATTCTATAACTAGGTGATTTCATCTTAATTGTTAAGAGCGATTCTTATTGAATATTTCCTTCTTGAACAGACAACAGGTTATGAACGTCCCATAGCATTTATTTTAATTTTTGTTAAATCATAAGACTGTTCTTTTAATTAAAGAAATTTATATTATGTCCGTTAGAATTTCGTCTGTTAAGATTGTCCATAATTCCCATAATAACGCAATCGATGTAGCGATACACATTTCTTCTGATTATTTTCCTGTTCCACAATACGTTAGGTTTATTAAATAGTTCACTATTCTCTGAAAGAAATGAGGATATCTTCCCTTTGAACCGTCTACTAGATATTGTTTGTATTATAACTTATCAGATTCCTACTACAGAGTATCTGTCTTCATAACACTATCGTCCTTTCATCACGAATTTTACACACGCATAGATTTTTTTCAATTTCTTCATGCATAAATAATTGTGTATTAGGTTTGATAAGAATTGAATATATTTTCCTTGAAATATCTACTAGTCATGCACATTTCATAGCGCTTAGTTCAATATAATGGTGCTATTAATAGAAATTCTACACGTAAATGATTCTCAATTGGTTTAATTTTAAATGAAAGGTATGTACACTAAATTTTTGCTCCTTTCATGAAAAGTTTTAAACGAAATTATAAAATGCTGCATTATTCCAAATATTAGTAGATATCACCTTAATAGTTAAAAGCGATTCTTATTGAATCTTTCCTTATTTGCATAGAAAAATAGTTTTGTAGGTCCCATATTATTTATATTAACTTTGTTCAATCATAACACTGTTCTTTTAATTAAAGAAATCTATATTATGTCCGTTAGCATTCGGTCTGTTAAGATTGTCCACAATTCCCATAATAATGCAACTGATGTAGAGATACACATTTCTTCTGATTATTTTCCTTTTCCAGAATACGTTAGGTTTATTAAATAGTTCTCTATTCTCTGAAAGAATTGAGGATATCTTCTCTATGTGCCATCTACTAGAAGTCTTCATGTCATATAATTTATCAGATTCCTACTACAGAGTTTCTCCCTCTGTAATAGATTCGTCCTGTCATTAGGAATTTTAGACGTGGATAGATTTTTTTAAAGTTCCTCGTGCAAAAATAGTTGTGTATTACATATGATTAGAATTGAATATATTTTTCTTGACATAATTCCTAGTCATGCACATTTCATAGCGCTTAGTTCAATACATTACCTGGATTAATAAAAATTCTACACCTAAATGATTCTCAATTGGTTTAATTTTAAGAGAATGGTCTGTACTCTTAATTTTTGCTCGTTTCTCAAAGAATTTTGCACGAAATCTTAAACTGCTGCATTATTCTATAACTAGGAGATTTCATCTTAACTGTTAAGAGCGATTCTTATTGAATATTTCCTTCTTGAACAGACAACAGGTTATGAACGTCCTATAGCATTTATTTTAATTTTTGTTAAATCATAACTCTGTTCCTTCAATTAAAGAAATCTATATTATAGCCGTTAGAATTCGGTCTGTAAAGATTGTCCATCATTCGCATAATAATGCCACCGATGTAGCGATACACATTTCTTCTGATTATTTTCCTATTCCAGAATACGTTAGGTTTATTAAATAGTTCTCTATTCTCTGAAAGAAATGAGGATATCTTCCCTATGAACCGTCTACTTGTATTATAACTTATCAGATTCCTACTACAGAGTTTCTCCCTCTGTAATACATTTGTCCTTTCATCACGATTTTTACACGTGGATAGATTTTTTTAAAGTTCTTCGTGCATAAATAGTCGTGTATTAGGTTTGATTAGAATTGAATATATTTTCCTTGAAATATCTACTAGTCATGCAGATTTCATAGCGCTTAGTTCAATATAATGGTGCTATTAATAGAAATTCTACACGTAAATGATTCTCAATTGGTTTAATTTTAAATGAAAGGTATGTACACTAAATTTTTGCTCCTTTCATGAAAAGTTTTAAACGAAATTATAAAATGCTGCATTATTCCAAATATTAGTAGATATCACCTTAATAGTTAAAAGCGATTCTTATTGAATCTTTCCTTATTTGCATAGAAAAATAGTTTTGTAGGTCCCATATTATTTATATTAACTTTGTTCAATCATAACACTGTTCTTTTAATTAAAGAAATCTATATTATGTCCGTTAGCATTCGGTCTGTTAAGATTGTCCACAATTCCCATAATAATGCAACCGATGTAGAAATACACATTTCTTCCGATTATTTTCCTATTCCAGAATACGTTAGGTTTATTAAATAGTTCTCTATTCTCTGAAAGAAATGAGGATATCTTCCCTATGTGCCATCTACTAGAAGTCTTCATGTCATATAATTTATCAGATTCCTACTATAGAGTATCTCCTGTGTAATACATTCGTCCTTTCATCACGAATTTTGGACGTGGATAGATTTTTTTAAAGTTCCTCGTGCAAAAATAGTTGTGTATTACATATGATTAGAATTGAATATATTTTTCTTGACATAACTATTAGTCATGCACATTCCATAGCGCTTAGTTCAATATATTGACTGCTTTAGTAAAAATTCTGCACGTAAATGATTCTCAATTGGTTTAATTTTAAGCGAATGGTCTGAACTCTTAATTTTTGCTCGTTTCTCAAAGAATTTTGCACGAAATCTTAAACTGCTGCATTATTCTATAACTAGGAGATTTCATCTTAACTGTTAAGAGCGATTCTTATTGAATATTTTCTTCTTGAACAGACAACAGGTTATGAACGTCCCATAGCATTTATTTTAATTTTTGTTAAATCATAACTCTGCTCCTTCAATTAAAGAAATCTATATTATGTCCGTTAGCATTCGGTCTGATAAGATTGTCCACAATTCCCATAATAATGCAACTGATGTAGAGATACACATTTCTTCTGATTATTTTCCTTTTCCAGAATACGTTAGGTTTATTAAATAGTTCTCTATTCTCTGAAAGAATTGAGGATATCTTCTCTATGTGCCATCTACTAGAAGTCTTCATGTCATATAATTTATCAGATTCCTACTATAGAGTATCTCCTGTGTAATACATTCGTCCTTTCATCACGAATTTTGGACGTGGATAGATTTTTTTAAAGTTCCTCGTGCAATAATAGTTGTGTATTACATATGGTTAGAATTGAATATATTTTTCTTGACATAACTATTAGTCATGCACATTCCATAGCGCTTAGTTCAATATATTGACTGCTTTAGTAAAAATTCTGCACGTAAATGATTCTCAATTGGTTTAATTTTAAGCGAATGGTCTGAACTCTTAATTTTTGCTCGTTTCTCAAAGAATTTTGCACGAAATCTTAAACTGCTGCATTATTCTATAACTAGGAGATTTCATCTTAACTGTTAAGAGCGATTCTTATTGAATATTTCCTTCTTGAACAGACAACAGGTTATGAACGTCCCATAGCATTTATTTTAATTTTTGTTAAATCATAACTCTGCTCCTTCAATTAAAGAAATCTATATTATGTCCGTTAGCATTCGGTCTGATAAGATTGTCCACAATTCCCATAATAATGCAACTGATGTAGAGATACACATTTCTTCTGATTATTTTCCTTTTCCAGAATACGTTAGGTTTATTAAATAGTTCTCTATTCTCTGAAAGAATTGAGGATATCTTCACTATGTGCCATCTACTAGAAGTCTTCATGTCATAATTTATCAGATTCCTACTACAGAGTTTCTCCCTCTGTAATATATTCGTCCTGTCATTACGAATTTTAGACGTGGATAGATTTTTTTAAAGTTCTTCATGCATAAATAATTGTGTATTAGGTCTAGTAAGAATTAAATCTATTTTTATTGAATCGTCCTTTAGTGTTGCACATTTCATAGCGCTTAGTTCAATTACGTAAATTTCTGGTTAAATTTGTGAACGTAAATGATTTTCAATTGGTTTAATTTTAGTTGAATGATCTGTACACTTCATTTTTGCTCGTGTCATAAAAAATTTTGCACGAAATCATAAAATGCTGCATTATTCCAAATATTAAGAGATATCATCTTAATAGTTAAAAGCGATTCTTATTGAATCTTTCCTTATTTGCGAAGACAAATAGTTTTGTAGGCCCCATAGTATTTATGTTACCTTTGTTAAATCATAACACTGTTCTTTTAATTAAAGAAATCTCTATTATGTCCGTTAGAATTCGGTCTGTTAAGTTGTCTATAATTCCTTTAATAATGCAACCGATGTAGGGATACGCATTTCTTCCGATTATTTTCCTTTTCCATAATACCTTAGGTATATTAAGTAATTCCCTATCTTCTGAAAGAAGTGACGATATCTTCCCTATTTGCCATCTACTAGAATTCTTCATGTCATATAATTTATCAGATTCCTACTATAGAATTTCTCCTTCTGTAATACATTCGTCCTTTCATGACGAATTTTACAGGTGCATAGATTTTTTTAAAGTTCGTAATGCATAAATAATTGTGTATTAGGTTTGATAAAAATTGAATATTTTTTTCTTGAAATATCTTCTAGTCATGCACATTTTCTAGCGCTTAGTTCAATATAATATGAGAAGGAATAAAAATTCTGCACGTAAATGATTCTCAATTGGTTTAATTTTAAATGAAAGGTATGTACACTAAATTTTTGCTCCTTTCATGAAAAGTTTTACACGAAATTTTAAAATGCTGCATTATTACAAATATTAGTAGATATCACCTTAATAGTTAAAAGCGATTCTTATTGAATCTTTCCTTATTTGCATAGACAAATAGTTTTGTAGGGCCCACAGTATTTATGTTAACTTTGTTAAATCATAACACTGTTCTTTTAATTAAAGAAATTTATATTATGTCCGTTAGCATTCGGTCTGTTAAGATTGTCCATAATTCCGATAATAACGCGATCGATGTAGCGATACACATTTCTTCTGATTTTTTTCCATTTCCGCAATACGTTAGGTTTATTAAATAGTTCTCTATTTTCTGAAAGAAATGAGGATATCTTCCCTATGAACCGTCTACTAGATATTGTTTGTATTATAATTTATCAGATTCCTACTACAGAGTATCTGCCTCCATAACACTTTCGTCCTTTCATCACGAATTTAACACGTAGATAGATTTTTTTAAAGTTTTTCGTGCATAAATAGTTGTGTATTAGGTTTAATTAGAATTGAATATATTTTTTCCTGAAATATCAAGTAGGCATTCACATTTTCTAGCGCTTAGTTCAATACAATAGTACTATTGATAAAAATTCTGCACGTAAATGATTCTCAGTTGGTTTAATTTTAAATGAAATGTATGTACATTTAAGTTTTACTCCTTTTATGAAAAGATTTACACGAAATTATAAAATACTGCATTATTCCAAATATTAGAAGACATCACCTTAAGAGTTAAAAGAGATTCTTATTGAATCTTTCTTTATTTGCAAAGGCAACAGGTTATGAACGTCCCATAGCATTTATTTTAATTTTTGTTAAATCGCAACTCTGTTCTTTAAATTAAAGAAATCTATATTATATCCGTTAAAATTCGGTCTGTCAAGATTGTCCATAATATCCCTAAATAATGCAACCGATGTAGGGATACATATTTCATCCGGTTATTTTCCATAATACCTTAGGTTTATTAAATAATTCCCTATCTTCTGAAAGATGTGAAGATATCTTCCCTATGTGCCATCTACTAGAAATCTTCATGTCCTATAATTTATCAGATTCCTACTTTACAGTTTCTCCCTCTGTAATACTTTCTTCGTTTCATCAGGAATTATACACTTGCATAGATATTTTTAAAGTTCTTCATGCAAAAATAATTGTGTATTACGTTTGATCGGAATTGAATATATTTTCCTTGAAATATCTACTAGTCATGCACATTTCATAGCGCTTAGTTCAATATAATGGTGCTATTAATAGAAATTCTACACGTAAATGATTCTCAATTGGTTTAATTTTAAATGAAAGGTATGTACACTAAATTTTTGCTCCTTTCATGAAAAGTTTTAAACGAAATTATAAAATGCTGCATTATTCCAAATATTAGTAGATATCACCTTAATAGTTAAAAGCGATTCTTATTGAATCTTTCCTTATTTGCATAGAAAAATAGTTTTGTAGGTCCCATATTATTTATATTAACTTTGTTCAATCATAACACTGTTCTTTTAATTAAAGAAATCTATATTATGTCCGTTAGCATTCGGTCTGTTAAGATTGTCCACAATTCCCATAATAATGCAACTGATGTAGAGATACACATTTCTTCTGATTATTTTCCTTTTCCAGAATACGTTAGGTTTATTAAATAGTTCTCTATTCTCTGAAAGAATTGAGGATATCTTCTCTATGTGCCATCTACTAGAAGTCTTCATGTCATATAATTTATCAGATTCCTACTACAGAGTTTCTCCCTCTGTAATAGATTCGTCCTGTCATTAGGAATTTTAGACGTGGATAGATTTTTTTAAAGTTCCTCGTGCAAAAATAGTTGTGTATTACATATGATTAGAATTGAATATATTTTTCTTGACATAATTCCTAGTCATGCACATTTCATAGCGCTTAGTTCAATACATTACCTGGATTAATAAAAATTCTACACCTAAATGATTCTCAATTGGTTTAATTTTAAGAGAATGGTCTGTACTCTTAATTTTTGCTCGTTTCTCAAAGAATTTTGCACGAAATCTTAAACTGCTGCATTATTCTATAACTAGGAGATTTCATCTTAACTGTTAAGAGCGATTCTTATTGAATATTTCCTTCTTGAACAGACAACAGGTTATGAACGTCCCATAGCATTTATTTTAATTTTTGTTAAATCATAACTCTGTTCCTTCAATTAAAAGAAATCTATATTATAGCCGTTAGAATTCGGTCTGTAAAGATTGTCCATCATTCGCATAATAATGCCACCGATGTAGCGATACACATTTCTTCTGATTATTTTCCTATTCCAGAATACGTTAGGTTTATTAAATAGTTCTCTATTCTCTGAAAGAAATGAGGATATCTTCCCTATGAACCGTCTACTTGTATTATAACTTATCAGATTCCTACTACAGAGTTTCTCCCTCTGTAATACATTTGTCCTTTCATCACGATTTTTACACGTGGATAGATTTTTTAAAAGTTCTTCGTGCATAAATAGTCGTGTATTAGGTTTGATTAGAATTGAATATATTTTCCTTGAAATATCTACTAGTCATGCACATTTCATAGCGCTTAGTTCAATATAATGGTGCTATTAATAGAAATTCTACACGTAAATGATTCTCAATTGGTTTAATTTTAAATGAAAGGTATGTACACTAAATTTTTGCTCCTTTCATGAAAAGTTTTACACGAAATTATAAAATGCTGCATTATTCCAAATATTAGTAGATATCACCTTAATAGTTAAAAGCGATTCTTATTGAATCTTTCCTTATTTGCATAGAAAAATAGTTTTGTAGGTCCCATATTATTTATATTAACTTTGTTCAATCATAACACTGTTCTTTTAATTAAAGAAATCTATATTATGTCCGTTAGCATTCGGTCTGTTAAGATTGTCCACAATTCCCATAATAATGCAACTGATGTAGAGATACACATTTCTTCTGATTATTTTCCTTTTCCAGAATACGTTAGGTTTATTAAATAGTTCTCTATTCTCTGAAAGAATTGAGGATATCTTCTCTATGTGCCATCTACTAGAAGTCTTCATGTCATATAATTTATCAGATTCCTACTACAGAGTTTCTCCCTCTGTAATAGATTCGTCCTGTCATTAGGAATTTTAGACGTGTATAGATTTTTTTAAAGTTCCTCGTGCAAAAATAGTTGTGTATTACATATGATTAGAATTGAATATATTTTTCTTGACATAACTCCAAGTCATGCACATTCCATAGCGCTTAGTTCAATATATTAATGGCTTTAGTAAAAATTCTGCACGTAAATGATTCTCAATTGGTTTAATTTTAAGCGAATGGTCTGAACTCTTAATTTTTGCTCGTTTCTCAAAGAATTTTGCACGAAATCTTAAACTGCTGCATTATTCTATAACTAGGTGATTTCATCTTAATTGTTAAGAGCGATTCTTATTAAATATTTCCTTTTTGATCAGACAACAGGTTATGAACGTCCCATAGCATTTATTTTAATTTTTGTTAAATCATAACTCTTCCTTCAATTAAAGAAATCTATACTATAGCCGTTAGAATTCGGTCTGTAAAGATTGTCCATTATTCGCATAATAATGCCACCGATGTAGAGTTACACATTTCTTCCGATTATTTTCCTCCTCCATACTTCGTTAGGTTTATTAAATAGTTCTCTATTCTCTGAAAGAAATGTGGATATCTTCCCTATGAACCGTCTACTTGATGTTTACTTGTATTATAACTCATCAGATTCCTACTACAGAGTTTTTCCCTCTGTAATACATTTGTCCTTTCATCACGAATTTTACACGTGGATAGATTTTTTTAAAGTTCTTCGTGCATAAATAGTCGTGTATTAGGTTTGACTAGAATTGAATATATTTTCATTGAAATATCTACTAGTCATGCACATTTCATAGCGCTTAGTTCAATATAATATTACAATGAATAAAAATTCTACACGTAAATATTCTCAATTGGTTAAATTTAAATGAAAGGTATGTTCACTAAATTTTTGCTCCTTTCATGAAAAGTTTTAAACGAAATTATAAAATGCTGCATTATTCCAAATATTAGTAGATATCACCTTAATAGTTAAAAGCGATTCTTATTGAATCTTTCCTTATTTGCATAGAAAAATAGTTTTGTAGGGCCCACAGTATTTATGTTAACTTTGTTCAATCATAGCACTGTTCTTTTAATTAAAGAAATTTATATTATGTCCGTTAGAATTTCGTCTGTTAAGATTGTCCATAATTCCGATAATAACGCAATCGATGTAGCGATACACATTTCTCATGATTATTTTCCTTTTTCAGAATACGTTAGGTTTATTAAATAGTTCTCTATTCTCTGAAAGAAATGAGGATATCTTCCCTATGAACCGTCTACTTGTATTATAACTTATCAGATTCCTACTACAGAGTTTCTCCCTCTGTAATACATTTGTCCTTTCATCACGATTTTTACACGTGGATAGATTTTTTTAAAGTTCTTCGTGCATAAATAGTCGTGTATTAGGTTTGATTAGAATTGAATATATTTTCCTTGAAATTTCTACTAGTCATGCAGATTTCATAGCGCTTAGTTCAATATAATGGTGCTATTAATAGAAATTCTACACGTAAATGTTTCTCAATTGGTTTAATTTTAAATGAAAGGTATGTACACTAAATTTTTGCTCCTTTCATGAAAAGTTTTAAACGAAATTATAAAATGCTGCATTATTCCAAATATTAGTAGATATCACCTTAGTTAAAAGCGATTCTTATTGAATCTTTCCTTATTTGCGAAGTCAAATAATTTTGTAGGTCCCATAGTATTTATATTAACTTTGTTCAATCATAACACTGTTCTTTTAATTAAAGAAATCTATATTATGTCCGTTGGCATTCGGTCTGTTAAGATTGTCCACAATTCCCATAATAATGCAACCGATGTAGAAATATACATTTCTTCCGATTATTTTCCTACTCCATACTTCGTTAGGTTTATTAAATAGTTCTCTATTCTCTGAAAGAAATGAGGATATCTTCCCTATGTGCCATCTACTAGAAGTCTTCATGTCATATAATTTATCAGATTCCTACTACAGAGTTTCTGCCTCTGTAATACATTCGTCCTGTCATTACGAATTTTAGACGTGGATAGATTTTTTTAAAGTTCCTCGTGCAAAAATAGTTGTGTATTACATATGATTAGAATTGAATATATTTTTCTTGACATAACTATTAGACATGCACATTTCATAGCGCTTAGTTCAATACATTACCTGGATTAATAAAAATTCTACACCTAAATGATTCCCAATTGGTTTAATTTTAAGAGAATGGTCTGTACTCTTAATTTTTGCTCGTTTCTCAAAGAATTTTGCACGAAATCTTAAACTGCTGCATTATTCTATAACTAGGTGATTTCATCTTAATTGTTAAGAGCGATTCTTATTGAATATTTCCTTCTTGAACAGACAACAGGTTATGAACGTCCCATAGCATTTATTTTAATTTTTGTTAAATCATAACTCTGTTCCTTCAATTAAAGAAATCTATACTATAGCCGTTAGAATTCGGTCTGTAAAGATTGTCCATTATTCGCATAATAATGCCACCGATGTAGAGATACACATTTCTTCCGATTATTTTCCTATTCCATATTTCGTTAGGTTTATTAAATAGTCCTCTATTCTCTGAAAGAAATGTGGATATCTTCCTTATGAACCGTCTACTTGATGTTTACTTGTATTATAACTCATCAGATTCCTACTACAGAGTTTTTCCCTCTGTAATACATTTGTCCTTTCATCACGAATTTTACACGTGGATAGATTTTTTTAAAGTTCTTCGTGCATAAATAGTCGTGTATTAGGTTTGACTAGAATTGAATATATTTTCATTGAAATATCTACTAGTCATGCACATTTCATAGCGCTTAGTTCAATATAATGGTGCTATTAATAGAAATTCTACACGTAAATGATTCTCAATTGGTTTAATTTTAAATGAAAGGTATGTACACTAAATTTTTGCTCCTTTCATGAAAAGTTTTAAACGAAATTATAAAATGCTGCATTATTCCAAATATTAGTAGATATCACCTTAATAGTTAAAAGCGATTCTTATTGAATCTTTCCTTATTTGCATAGAAAAATAGTTTTGTAGGTCCCATAGTATTTATATTAACTTTGTTCAATCATAACACTGTTCTTTTAATTAAAGAAATCTCTATTATATCCGTTAGAATTCGGTCTGTTAAGTTGTCTATAATTTCCTTAATAATGCAACCGATGTAGGAATACACATTTCTTCCGATTATTTTCTTTTTCCATAATACCTTAGGTTTATTAAATAATTCCCTATCTTCTGAAAGATGTGAAGATATCTTCCCTATGTGCCATCTACTAGAAATCTTCATGTCCTATAATTTATCAGATTCCTACTTTACAGTTTCTCCCTCTGTAATACTTTCTTCGTTTCATCAGGAATTATACACTTGCATAGATATTTTTAAAGTCCTTCATGCAAAAATAATTGTGTATTACGTTTGATAAAAATTGAATATATTTTTCTTGAAATATCTTCTATTCATGCACATTTTCTAGCGCTTAGTTCAATATAATATGATAAATAATAAAAATTCTGCACGTAAATGATTCTCAATTGGTTTAATTTTAAATGAAAGGTATGTACTCTTAATTTTTGCTTTTTTCTTGAAATGTTTTGCACGAAATCATAAAATACTGCATTATTCCAAATATTAGGAGATATCACCTTAATAGTTAAAAGCTATTCTTATTGAATCTTTCCTTATTTGCAAAGACAAATATTTTTGTAGGCCCCACAGTATTTACTGTTCTTTTAATTAAAGAAATTTATATTATGTCCGTTAGCATTCGGTCTGTTAAGATTGTCCATAATTCCCATAATAACGCAATCGATGTAGGGATACACATTTCTTCTGATTATTTTCCTTTTCCAGAATATATGAGGTTTATTAAATAGTTCTCTATTCTCTGAAAGAAATGAGGATATCTGCCCTATGAACCGTCTACTTGATGTTTACTTGTATTATAACTTATCAGATTCCTACAACAGAGTTTCTCCCTCTGTAATACATTTGTCCTTTCATCAAGATTTTTACACGCGGATAGATTTTTTTAAAGTTCTTCGTGCATAAATAGTCGTGTATTAGGTTTGATTCGAATTTAATATATTTTTCTTGAAATATCAAGTAGGCATGCACATTTTCTAGCGCTTAGTTCAATGTAATATTACAATTAATAAAAATTCTGCACGTAAATTTTCTCAATTGGTTTAATTTTAAATGAATGGTATGTACACTAAATTTTTGCTCCTTTCATGAAAACTTTTACACGAAATTATAAAATGCTGCATTATTTCAAATATTAGCAGATATCACCTTAATAGTTAAAAGCGATTCTTATTGAATCTTTCCTTATTTGCAAAGACAAATAGTTTTGTAGGGCCCTTAGTATTTATGTTAACTTTGTTAAATCATAACACTGTTATTTTAGTTAAACAAATCTATATTATGTCCGTTAGAATTCGGTCTGTTAAGATTGGCCATAATTCCCTTAATAATGCAACCGATGTAGGGATACACATTTCTTTATTTATTTTCCTTTTCCATAATACCTTAGGTTTATGAAATATTTCCCTATCTTCTGAAAGATGTGACGATATCTTCCCTATTTGCCATCTACTAGAATTCTTCATATCATATAATTTATTAGATTCCAACTATAGAATTTCTCCCTCTGTAATACATTCGTCCTTTCATGACGAATTTTACAGGTGTATAGATTTTTTTAAATTTCATCATGCAAAGTGATTGTGTATTAGGTTTCATTAGAATTGAATCTATCTTTCTTGAAATGTCTACTAGTTATACACATTTCATAGCGCTTAGTTCAATTGGAAAGTAACTTTAATAAGAATTCTGCACGTAAATGATTCACAATTGGTTTAATTTTAATAGAATGGTCCGTACACTTAATTTTTGCTCCTTTCATGAAAAGTTTTGTACGAAATCATAAAATGCTGCATTATTCCAAATATTATGAGATATCACCTTAATAGTTAAAAGCGATTCTTATTGAATCTTTCCTTATTTGCAAAGACAAATAGTTTTGTAGGCCCCATAGTATTTATGTTTACTTTGTTAAATCATAACACTGTTCTTTTAATTAAAGAAATTTATATTATCTCCGTTAGCATTCGGTCTGTTAAGATTGTCCATAATTCCCATAATAACGCAATCTATGTAGCGATACACATTTCTCCTGATTATTTTCCTTTTCCAGAATATGTTAGGTTTATTAAATAGTTCTCTATTCTCTGAAAGAAATGAGGACATCTTCCCTATGTGCCATCTACTAGAAATCTTCATGTCCTATAATTTATCAGATTCCTACTTTACAGTTTCTCCAAGTGTAATACTTTCTTCGTTTCATCAGGAATTATACACTTGCTTAGATATTTTTAAAGTTCTTCATGCAAAAATAATTGTGTAATACGTTTGATTAGAATTGAATATATTTTCCTTGAAATATCTACTAGTCATGCACATTTCATAGCGCTTAGTTCAATATAATAGGACTTTTAATAAAAATTCTACACGTAAATGATTCTCAATTGGTTTAATTTTAAATGATAGGTATGTACACTAAATTTTCTTCTCTCCCTCTGTAATACTTTCTTCGTTTCATCAGGAATTATACACTTGCATAGATATTTTTAAAGTTCTTCATGCAAAAATAATTGTGTATTACGTTTGATTAGAATTGAATATATTTTCCTTGAAATATCTACTAGTCATGCACATTTCATAGCGCTTAGTTCAATATAATAGGACTTTTAATAAAAATTCTACACGTAAATGATTCTCAATTGGTTTAATTTTAAATGATAGGTATGTACACTAAATTTTCTTCTCTCCCTCTGTAATACTTTCTTCGTTTCATCAGGAATTATACACTTGCATAGATATTTTTAAAGTTCTTCATGCAAAAATAATTGTGCATTACGTTTGATCGGAATTGAATATATTTTTCTTGAAATATCTTCTAGTCATGCACATTTCATAGCGCTTAGTTCAATATGATTTCAGTTACTAATGAAAACTCTGCACGTAAATGATTCTCAGTTGGTTTAGTTTTAAATGAAAGGTATGTACATTTAATTTTTACTCCTTTTATGAAAAGTTTTACACGAAATTATAAAATACTGTATTATTCCAAATATTAGTAGATATCACCTTAAGCGATTCTTATTGAATCTTTCCTTATTTGCAAAGGCAACAGGTTATGAACGTCCCATAGCATTTATTTTAATTTTTGTTAAATCTCAACTCTGTTCTTTCAATTAAAGAAATCTATATTATGTCCGTTAGTATTCGGTCTGTCAAGATTGTCCATAATACCCCTAAATAATGCAACTGATGTAGGGATACATATTTCTTCCGGTTATTTTCCTTTTCCGTAATACCTTAGGTTTATTAAATAATTCCCTATCTTCTGAAAGATGTGAAGATATCTTCCCTATTTGCCATCTACTAGAATTCTTCATGTCATATAATTTATCAGGTTCCTACTATAGAATTTCTCCCTCTGTAATACATTCGTCCTTTCATGACTTTTTTTTTTTAAATTTCTTCATGCATAAATAATTGTTTATTAGGTTTGATAAGAATTGAATCTATCTTTCTTGATATATCTACTAGTTATGCACATTTCATAGCGCTTAGTTCAATTATATCATAGTAGTTAATTATTCAATTATATTACAATATAGTTAAAATTCTATAATTGAATGATTTTGAATTCGCTTAATTTTATTTGAATGATCTGTACTCTTGATTTTTCCTTGTTCCATCAAAAATTTTGTAGGGTATGGAAAATATCAATTACTGCCATATTTCAATTACTTGATGACTCAGCTTTATAGTTAGGATGTGATTCTGATTGAATCTTTCATTTTTTGTATTGTCATCTAATTTTGTATCTTCTATAGCATTTATTTCAATTAATTGCTTTAAATCATAACTCGATTTTTTAATTATATATATCTATATTTAGTTTCTGAGAATTCGATCAGTCAGGATTGCCCATATTAACTATAGTATTGCCACCGATAGAGGGATACATATTTCTTCCGATATTTTTTGTTTTCCATAATACCTCAAGTAATTTTTTTTTCTCGTATTCTCTAATCGATGTGGGAATTTTTTTTTCACTCCATCTATTACTGAACGTCGTCATGTCATATAATTTTTCAGATTCTTATTTTAGAGATATTTGTAATATACTAACGTTCTAAATTTAAAATATTTATTATTTAATATTAATATAATGAAAAAAATACTGATATACTTCCTTTTACTAAAAATTTTATTTTAAACAGTATGAAAAGTTTCGATCGTCGTTTTTAAAAATCATGATCTCTTTCAATCTTTTAATCGTTACTGCTGTTATATCCGTGCATCCTATTATTTTATTAAAATCGAAACAATCGCGGTTGTTAATACAGTCTCAAGTTTAATAAGATATAGTTACTTCATTAATAACTTTGTTTCATCGTTTGAAAATTATTTAATGCTTTCATTTAATCTGTTACGAACTTCGTTAACATCAGAGAATATTTTCCTGAATTCGTTCGCTCGGACAATTTTTCTACTTTATCTATTTTTCCTACTTTATCGAGAGTTCAAATTTATTTATAATTTTGTAATTTTTTCCGTGACAATATTGATTTATATATCCGTGAATTTTTTTTTTAGTTATCCGAGAGTTTTTTGTTCCAGATAATTGAAACTCTAAATTCGTCGATCGTGTACTCGATCGCTACACGATTACAATACTTATGAATTCTCTTGCATATTGATGGGTTATTGTTAATTTTTATGTACGATGCTAGATTTTGTATTCTATGAAATTCAACAAAGCTGTGTTTTCGTCTTTCTATTTTTCGAAACTTTCTATTTTTCAATATTCTGAATTCTTCGAAATTATGATCGGTATGTTAGCAATTTTTTTTTCGACAAAATTTATCGTCGTGTTGTTTTATAGTCATTTGTAGTATCATATTTTGAGAATATATATACATATATATATATATATATATATATACATCGAATATTATTTGTAATGTAATATTATCATTAATGATTATTAAATATGTTATTAATCATGTATTTTCGTAGGCCATCATGTCTTCTATCCGTAAGCTTTTTCTAATCATGATTATCACGAAAATCTTGCATGTTCATTTTTAATACAATTTTCAATTTGTTATCACAATTTTTAATAACTTTACTCTTAGAGATTTTTAATTGATATAACTTACTTCATTTTCTAATTCTGTATTTGCTAATCCGGTTAGAAAACTATTCAAAGCAACGTTTTTTAAACGTTTTATCCTAACTATTTCAATTTACGATTTATTATTTCCTTGGATTGTTCCTTTCGCTGAATTAACTAATTTCTTTATGCATTTTTCGCGAATATTAACAGAGATTCGTTGGAGATTTATTGGAGATTCATTTAGCAAAAGCTTATTTGGTTTGGTTACAATCACGTTATTTTATTATTATTATTATTATTATTATTATTATTATTATTATTATTATTATTATCATCAAAATCTATATCAATGTGATCGATTTATGTCGATATTTAATCGAATAAAGCGCCTCAAGAACGGAATATCTATTTGATCTACAAGGATCACGAGCTTGTTCGTATAAAGGAACAAATAATAACATGTACATTAGATTCGTCGGAACATGCATTTTGTATTCTGCTGTTTTTTTTTTGATATTGTTTAACGAAAAATATTTTTTAATGAAAAATATTGTTTAATGAATAACATTGTTTAACGAATAATCGTCTAGAGATATGCAAATATTATGCGACAGGCATTTAGTTGGATCGAAAAAATTTTTTTTATGATAAATCTTTGTTTTGATTGTTTCGATCTGATTATTGCACGAAATAAAAATTATGTAATCTTTAGATAATATAGTGCGAGTGTGCATTTATTGTTTTATTTCAACTTACCGAATAAAATACGATGGCACGATTGAGACGTTGCGATATGTGGTCCTTTCGTTGCTGAGTTGCTGACTTTCAATCCGAATTGCAGACGAGAATCTCCCTTGTATTCTATATACATCTTCACTTCGTTAAAAAGAAGAAACGATTTCTGTTCGTTTCACTGATTATGAGATGTACGTTCGAAAAATGACCCCGTACCGGCGAGCGTTGTTTTTCGAATGGGACTGCATTTCGATAGCCCTTCTTTATAACTCGATGATTCGAAAGGTAGGGGAAGGATTCTGACCAATCGCACATCTGTACACAGAGGGAGGGATTTAAACTTCGTAGTGGGACTTAGGACTTATTGCAGCTTGTTTGGGAGGGTAATTTTATGTATGTATATATGTGCGTATATGTACATATGCCCGTTTATAGAATTATACGTAATGCAAAATTCTTAAAATTATAATAATAATGATTTTGATGATTATGATATTAATAATAATAATAATTATAATTATTATTATGATTTGTTAATAAATGGAATAAAGAAATTATTAATAGAAAAAATTTATATATTTTCATATATTTTAATTATTTAAAATGTATGAGTATGATATATAAAAATACATAATATTATATATTTTTTGTATATTTTATAATATTTATAATATATACATATAAATTATTATTATTATTATAATACAATAATATCTCTGTACTAGATTTTTCTCGCTTCAAAAGTTAAGGAAGATAATATTTGACATAAATTAAATTCTCTGACGAATTCCATTAAAATAGTATAAACAAAAATAAAATTTCCTATCGTAATATTCAAAATTTTATTTATTTATATTACTATTTCGTGGAATTTTTATATATTTCGTACAAAAACTTCCCCGTAACAAAATTGTTAACTGATTAATCAAGCTATCGATAAGGATACAATCATATTACGTATGTTGCACTCACGTACAAACACACATAAGTAGAGTTGCAATAATTTATCATTGTAAGGAAATGTAATTGTTATTTTCAGAATAAAATGTACAAAAATCTTAATCAATTTGTTAAAGAATTAATAATATATTGAACGATCATCATTAATGAAAATAAAGTATCTCGGAAGAAATCTATTGTTTTTATTTTATCTCCTTTTTTCTCTCTTTCGATATATTCGTATATTATGCATACATTTATATATATATATATGTTAGTAAATACAAACATATTTATTCAGATATGTACGCGTAGCACATTTAACATTCAAGAGGACAAGGTGTAAAATGTTTAGGTTGGTTAATATTTTCATTTTCTTGTTTACTTTCACTAGTAAATAATGTTAGACGTAGGAGAAACAAATAAATCTGTACAGCACGTAATAGAATGCCTATATTTGTTTCGTTCAAGATTAAAATAAATTGTAAAATTATAGGCATAAAAAAGAATATTTGCGAAATATAACAAATACGATAATTTTTTTTAGAATTAATCTCATTTATCTTATTTATTTATTAGATTATTTATTTTCTATGTACATATGTACGGAAAATTAATGTTCGATGATATTTTCGATATTATTGATTTTTCCTTATCGCGATTAAAAATCTTTACATAAACATATTTAAAGATAATTTATGGTTTTAGTTTTAAGTTTTATCAGAATAACAATATCAAGCATTAGGCAGACATTATGTAAGATTTTTTATTATGAAAGGTTTATGAATTTTTCATATCTCATTAGAATGGTTGGATTTTAATCCTATTGAGAATATGTGAGATAAATTGAATAGAAAAATTGCAAAAAAATTCAATTCCTTCAGTAGCTGAATACAAACGAATATACGAGAATGAATAAATCTATATAATTAAAATATTAAGAAAAAAAAAAAAAAAAAAACGATATACCAAACAGATTAAAATACGTTCTAAAATAGAATATTTTCGCCTTGATATATTAAAATTATATTATGATAATAAATTGTATTAAATAAATAATAAAAATGAACAGTATCCGAATATTTTTTATGAGCTAAAAAATATGGCACTATTTCTTTAAAAAATTTTTACATTATATAATACATATAAATTTTTCAAATAACTCATATATCTGTATATCAATAATAATAAATAACATATTGTTAGAAAAAAAAAAGAGATAAAAAAAAATAAAAATAAGCAGGACGATCACTGAATAAATGATTGAAATAAAATGCTATGAAATTATTCTCATTAGAACGTACGAATATTTTTTGGAACCATTGTAGTTAAATCTGATTTCTCCAAGAATCCTGTGTAATAAAAAAAAAAAAAAAAAAAAAAAGCAATATCATTTTACATCTAGTCTCTTATTTAATTCTTCTTTTAAATCTCTGTATTACGTCAGTTTGAAAATGTGAAAACAGAATAATTCCCAAGGGTTTCTGGTATGGTTCCTATTGTTCATATTTCTCCCTTCCATTCCTTTTCCTGTTTATACCTACCATATGCGAAACCCCACCATGTTCCAATTCCCACCATGTACCAGTCCCCATCATAATCAGAAAGAGAGTTAAATCGAAACGAGTTCGTTTTCTTGTTTTCGTAGAAGACAGGATGGACTATCTGCAGCTTACAGCTGCAGCTGTTTCTTTGGAAGACCCTTCGGTCCTGGACCTTATTTCCATAAGGGCCGTTAGGTGCAAACTGAAAAGCACATTCTCCATGAGACTACATTTTGAAAACTTTCTCTGAATCATATTTCTCACGAATCTCACGAAGAAAAATATAAAATACATCATAGTATATTTGTTAAAACCATAATAAAAAAAAAAAAAAAAAAAAAAAAAAATAAATAAATAAACAAATAAAATATTTACATCGTTTTAATTTTTTAATTATTTTTCTTTTCTTTCTTTATCCATTTGATTCAATTTAAATTAAAATTTATTACTCATCTTTTGTTTTTGTATTTAAGTGTGAACTGTCCTATTTTTACTTTTTTTTTTTTTAAATACGAATATATATATATATATATATATATATATATACATACTGTATATATATATATATATATATACATACTGTATATATATATATATATATACATACTGTATATATATATATATATATATATATATATATATATATATATATATATACAGGTATAACGATATCGTGTTATTTTTATTTATTTAAAACGCGTTATAATGAAAAAATCAATTTTTATTTTCAATAAAGTAAAAAAGAAATCTTTAAGTAAGTAAATGAAATCACGATATACAATATAATATAAATACGTAGGAAGAAATATGTAACGAGTTGAGCTTGATTTAGGTGAAACTTTTCGAAAATGCGTAATTAAAAAATATCATGTTTTTATTTTATTTTTTTATTTATAAAATTGCCTTTACAACTAACTCTATCAAGCTAATCAGTACATTTGATGTGTATACGTGTCGTGTGCCAGTGGTCGTTTTCACGAATTGTCTTCTCTATCGTCATCAAGTCTCTGATAAATTGCGTAATATTAATAAAAAAGAAGATATTAACGTTTTTCATAATTCATGTATAATATTACAAAGTAATGATTAATTTTAGAAATATTATCTTAGTTTATAGTATACATTAAATATATTTATTCTGGAAAAAAACACTTAGCTGATTACTCAGAAATAAGCTATGTCGTGGTTATTTAAAAGTATGTACAGGATTATAGTGAAATGGAGATGGAAGAGAACAATAGAGAGGAGAATTGCTAGACTAGCGAAGTAAAATATACGTCATCTTCCTCACAGTTCTCCTTCTCGCTTCTCTATAAACACTCATATCAGAATACATTGTTTTGATTTTACCATGATGCTCATCTAGCTGCTATCCACACTCAGTATTGTTTTGCTATGTTCCTAGTCTAAGTAATTCGACGATGACAGTGAGAGACGAAGCGTATTGATGAATTCATACGAATTAATTCTTAAAAAGTATTTTTTTTTTTTAATTAACAAAACGATCGAGCATCGTTTGTTCGTGTTAACTGTCTTAACGAGATAATAAACAACAATAACATTATTTCTTTCTTTATTTTTTTTTTCTTTTTTTTTTTCTTTACAACGTTTTATTTCTACGTGCCACTTGTATGAAAATTGAATCAACTTTTTTGCGTAAAAAAAAAAAGAAAGAAAAAGAAAGAAAAAAAAAATAAACTGCCTCATTATTTTCGTCAAATTCATTAGTTAGTATAATTAAATATAAAATTAAATTCTGTATATTTTTTATGTTTAATTATTATTTTAAACAGATCACGTGTGGTGTGTCTAAATTATTATATTCGTCGTTTTTAACGATATTAGAAAATGAAAAAGAAGACTTATGTAAAGAATATTTTTTATTAGATTAATAGAAAATAAAAGAAAATTATTTATTAGATTAATAATATACTTTCATATTAGTAGTGATTAATAAAATATAAATAAAGAATATATCTTAATATAACCTTATGACCTTCTCATGTATCTACTCAAAATCTTCGGAAGCACTCGTATTCTTTCGTAACTCGTATTCATTCGTAAATGGCGCGCGACACAGAGTCAGGATTTATATAGTATATAAATCCTACGTATTAATTACACGTATTCATTAAAGGTAGATAAAAAATTTATTGTTAAAAGATAAACGTGTGATTGTTCAATAAATATATCGTTACATTATGTCGAGACAAAATAATTTTTCGTTAAATTCTATGGAATTTAATATACGCATTAGAAAATTGTAATTTATATATAGACATTTACATGTAAATATATGCTTTTGTAGCTTGGTGATAGAGCATTTATTCGAAAAGAAAAAGATCCTAGTTTGGAATCCTAGGTTGAGGAAATCAAGGCCAAAAGACTCTTTTGCGTGTATTTTCTATTTCTAGGAGATAAAGGAGGAATTACGAAACATTATCGCTTTTCATTAATCATTATTCACTAATCATTGAGTTAAATATTAGAAATTGTTAATAAGTATACAGCTGTAGTATGAGGATTTAATCATAATTAGTGAGAACGTTTCTTGTGACGGCATTCGTCAATTTTTTCAGTAGGGAAATCATCGTTTGTTTCCCATTGTCAGATATCGAGCGATTATGGTCAGAAATGGTAATTGGATCAAAGCTTTTTTTCTTTATCAGAGTTAAAAAGTTTCCGTAGATAATTTAGTTCAAAAGTTTTCACGATAACTTAAGGTTAGATCAGTCGCTCGTAAATCTGTAGAAAAAATAAATGAAGATATAATTTTTTTATTTTTTTCTCTCCGTCTTTCAATTTTCACGATAAGATTATCTCACGAAATATTTCAAATTTAATATATTCCAACGATTAATAAAATATGTCGATTATTATAAATATATTTTATATCGGACCTATTGACATTTGATTTCTCGTTTTACATCATTACATTTTACAAATGATCTTATTGCAAATGGAAATAGATTTATTAGAAATACTGCATGTAGATAAATTCTATATGTGGATAATTTAAATATGAAGAAGTTTATTTTCTATTGGGAAATTAAAAAAGGCTCGATCTCTATGTGACTTTTAAAAAAGTAAGCATCATTTCATTCTAAGCATCCTATTATGAGGAACTTTTTATAACCATTAACATGAAGGTAATAATTCCGTTTTACTGAGTGTACGGAAAAGTCAAGGCCGAAAGTTACAAAAATTAAATGGGTTATTCAATATAACGAAATATTTAAGAAATATTTTAAAGAAATATTTTAATAATTATCTTAAAGAAATATCAAACATATAAATATAAAAATATATTATGATTATACGTCTAAGACATTGTAATTAAATAAAAAAACATCTATTCTGGAATTGTCCGTTACACGATTATGTTCATAAATCAAAGTGAAAATATCAAAATTTCGAAACTTTAACTTTAAAACGCTGCACGCTTTTGCATTGTCGGATTATTCTATAATTTTACACATAGCATTTCCTAACGTTTATCGTCTGGTTCATGTTACTTCTAGCAAGATTTGAAAGACATTTAGGATGATCTTTTCTTCGTTATTGAATTTTCAGTTTGAATTTTTGTTATAAAGATTATGAGGTCTTTTTCTGTATCGCTGTAGTAAAACCATTAATGATATTATTTATAACTCCTTAACGTAGTCCGAATGGTAGCTGCACTGATCTAAATGGATCTTCACCCACAACATTCACAGGTAGTGCAGTTGCGCATCACCCAGGTGCAGTGTTTATTTCATCACAAATCGCCATGTCATAGTGTACCAATCGGATTTACGATATTTCTCTCCAATATTTTACTCAAGGACATTGCATTGCGTCCAGTACATTGTCTATCTTTGTTCGCGACTGCGTATGCAGTTATCTCCTATACCTACGAGGCGTTCCATTATTCACCACCTGTGGAAGCGACCGATAGCATTGAAGAGCTGTGCTTACGAATTTCAATTACAGCTTGAAATCGATGGATTATCTTTTGCTAAAATCTTAGAATTTTGAGAGGAGAAGGGGAAGGAATATTACGTCTCGTAATAATAACAAATATTCCACAAAAAGACAATTCTATATTTCTACTATTAAAGAAGAAACTTTTTCATTAATGTTTCACTTAGTTCAAGCATCGAGATGTTCTACGATTGGAAAAGGTTTTTTGAATGTCGGCGGTAGACGACTCTGAAGTTTTCTAGAAGATTCATCCTTTTTAACCTGACGACTTGGGCAAATGAAAAGCGGAAAGGTGGGGGAAGAATTCTGACCAATCGTCTGTTTCGTAGCGGTGGCTGGAATAGCGGGACTTAGGATTTAATCGTCATCGAGTTGTAGTAATATTTTATCCATATATGAATGTGTATACGATCGTACAGAATGCATTCTTGTATATGTGAGCCGTTTATTTTGAATGTGGCCTAACTCCATTTGTCAACTTTTTCCGGTTGTTATAATTACATGTACAACTTTATCTTATTTATCAGTAAAGCATTTCAGGTCGCTTATATTCCGAGCAAATACGATAATTCTTGACACATAAGTTTTCAGAGTTAATTCAATAATTTAACCGTTTATTTTGAAAGTGGCCTAACTCCATTTATACTTAAATCAACGAATGAAAATGAAAATTTAAAAATCCTGAATTTATTACCACGTCGGGGTAGACCAAGAAAGTTCGAAAATATTGTATTGACACCACTGTATAAAAATATCAGACAAATTACAATAGCAAAATTCAAGGACATAATTGACCAATTACGATATATATCACCGAAACATCATGATTTCTTCAAATCCCTTTCACACACACACAAAATCTAGATGAGTAGTAAATTGTTTTGTAATAAATTTATGTTTGTAATTTTGTACATTATGTAGTTAAAAAATCTTTTGAATCGCATAAATTATGTTTTCGAAGTGTTTTAAAGATATGTAAAATAAATTGAGTATTGTTTTTTTTTTCAATTCGAAGCATCTTAAATTATGTTGAATGGACTTGGGCATCTTCAAATTTTATAATGAATCTGATTGTTAATTTTGAAAGTGGCCTAACTCCATTCTTGATAAGAAAACGCATATTATTCATTTAATAATTGCCACTATTTTAATAGGAACTATAAATTTAACACCCTTAGATACGCTTAAGTAGTATGACTCATTAGTATCCTATATGTATATTTTTAAATTCATTGAAACGCAAACCCTTAAATATCTCGATTTGAAGATAAATGGAGTTAGGCCACTTTCAAAATAAACGGCTCATGTATGTTATTCTTATATTACAATGATTATGATAAAGATAATAACGATAACTATTATTGTATTGCATTATTAAATAGGATAATAAAATTATGAATAAAGAAAATTTATATTGATTTGTAATATTTCTTATATATAAATATGAATTATTATTTTCATTTTAAGTGATCAGTTCATTTGTTTTTACTGATCGAAAAGTTAAAGATGATAATATTTGACACAAATTTAAATTTTTTGACGAACAGTATAAAAAAAATACAGTAAGATTAACAATAAGAAGAATTATTATTGCGGAGCTTAAAATATTTTTTTTTTTACTATTTTGTACAAATTTCATATATTTCGTACAAAAATATTGCCGTTATTGATAAATGTACAATCAGATTCAATCATAAGATCTACATACATGAAGTTGCAATAATTTATCATTGTAAGTTGAAAATAATGAAAAAATAATATAAATCCCATTTTTAAGATAAAATATAAGACAATATCAATCAATGTGTTAAGGACTGATAACATATTCGAAAGCTATTGTTGTATAGCTAAAGTATCTCGAAAAAAATGTAATTATTTACGGACATACGTATGTGTATCTTACTTAATATAAAAATAACGTGTTTATTTGGATATCTACGCATAGAACATAAGACGCAAGACGTAAGAAAGAATGTTTGGATTGATTAATATTTTCCCTTTCTTGTTTACTTTCACTAGTAAATAATAATAGAAACACACGGATAAGTAACGAACAAATCTCTACAACACGCAATACAATATCTATGTTTATTTCTTTCGAGCTTTAGAGAAATTACGAAAATATACGAATACAAAAAGAATATTTGCGAAATATAACAAATACAATAATTTTTATAGAATTAATCTCATTTGTCAATTACATTAAATGATTTATTTCGTATGTACGTATGTATGGAAAACTAATTATCAATGAAATATTTTCGATATTTGGATTTTTTGTTATCGCGAATAAAAATCTTTACATAAACTTATTTAAAGATAATTTATAATTTTAATTTTAAATATTATCAGATTAACAATTTCAAGCACTAAGCAAACATTGTGCAGGATTTTTTATTATGTAAAAAATTCATAAATTCTTCTTACCTCATAACAATCGTTAAATTTCCTAATAATTCTATCGAGAATTTATGATATGAATTAGATAAGAAAATTTGGAAAATCTCTATTTTTCAGAATTAAAATGAATATATGAAAATGAATGGACAAGTATAACCATATTGAATATTGGGGAAAAAAAATAATATATCAAACAGATTAAAATATTTTCTAAAACAAAATGGTTTCAGTACGAAGTATTAAAATTGTTTTATAATACTAAATTATATTGAATAAGTAATAAAACTTAACGGCGTCCGAATATTTTTTATGAACAAAAAATGAGACCTTACTTCTTTTAATAATTTTTACATTATATAATTTATATAAAATTTTTCAAATAAATCATATATCTTTATAGGCAATAATAAATAACTTATTGTTAGAAAAAAAAAAAAGAAATTAGCAATGCGATTGCTCTATAAATGATTGAAGTATCGTGCTATAAATTTATTCACATTGAAATGTCCAAACCATTGTATGCGATGTGATCTTGTTTTAAGGGAAAATTAAATAATATAAAAGGCGATATTCTTTTATTATTAGTCTCAAATTTAATTCTTTCTTTTATTCTCTTTTTCTCGTTTGAGTTGTATGTCTGAATGCACAAAAGGATTCCCAAAGGTTTAACCCTATTGTTCGTAACCCTTATTTTTCTTTTCATGTTCAGATCCATTATATGCCAATGCTCTCAGTAATCCAAAAGGAAGTTAAATCGAAATGTGTTCGTTTCCTTGTTGCCCTTAAAAGATAGGATATACTAGCTGCAGTTGTTTCGTTCGATGACCTATAAGTCCTTGACCATATTTATCATAAAGGGCAGTAGACATAAACTGAGGGATGCACTTAGTATAAAGCGATATTTTGAAATCTTCTTCTTGATAACATATTTTTCATGAAAAACAATATAAAATCTATCTTAAGATATTCGTTATAACCATATAATAGATACAAAAAATATTTATATTAATTTTTAATTTGTTAATTATTTTTGTTTTTTTTTACCCATTTAATTTAATTATTTAATTATATTATTTATTATTTGTTATTGTATTTAAGTCTGAATCAACTTATTTTTATACTTTCATTAATTATCAATACATTGTGTAAATATACAGATATGTATGCATACCGATATTGTTTTAATTTTAATTAGATAAAATGTGTTTTATGAAAAAGTCGAGTTTTAGTTTGAATAAACAAAAAAAAAAAAGGGATTTCTTCCCAACGAAATCTTTATGGATAATATAAATACATCGGTCGAAATTTGTAACTAGTAAAATTTTGTTTACGTGAAACTTTTTGAAAATTTGAAATTCAGAAATGTCATCAATTACATGATAAATTATTTGATATCAAGAAAAAAAAATAGGTATTCGCCCTTTTAATAATACATGTAGAATGTTATCAATTAGCGATTAATAATCAATTTATAATTGAAATTTTTATTATCGATGATAATACATATTAAATAATTTTATTTTTAAAAAACATCGATTACGTAAAAAAGAATCACCTCATGGTTATTTAAAAGGATCTGCGGGGATTATAGTGAAGTGGGAATGGAAGAGGAGTGTAGAGAGGAGTATTTTGAGACTAGCAAAATAAACTATACGTCATCTTCCTCGCTGGTCTCCTTGTCGCTTCTCTATAAACACTCGTATTGGAATATATTGTTTTGATTTTACCGTGATGCTCATCTAATTATTATCAACACAACACTGCTTGGCTATATTCCTGGTCTAAATAATACGATGATAGATATGAAGCATGTTGCTGAATTCATACGGATTAATTCTTCATAGTATTTTTTTAAAATTGACAAAATGTTCGAGCATCGTTTTCCTGATTTAAACATCTTAACTCGATAATAAACAACAATAACGTTATTTCTTTCTTTATTTTTCTTCACAACGTTTTATTTCTGAACAAAATTTGAATTTCGTTCAGAAAATTTTATTTCTGAATCAACTTTTTTGCATAAAAATTATACATACTTATTGTGTTCTTAACGAACAAAAGAATTATAAACATGTCTTATACATGTTTCATCTGCATGGATATTTTTATAATATTTATAGGCGTTAAATTATGTATATTTTTTTTTATGTCTAATTATTACTTTAGCCAAAATACATGTGATGACTCTAAAATATATCTGTCGTTTTTGACGGTATTAAATAAGGAAAAAGAAAGATTTAGGTAAAGAAGTGTAAATTAATTAAATGATAGATTGTATGTATATATATATATATATATATATATATATATATATATATATATATACACATAGATATCAGTAGGAATTGATCAAAAAAATATAAATAAATAATCTATCTTTTAACATAACCTTATTACTTTGGTACGTAGTTTCTTCAAATCTACGGAAGCATTCGGGTTCTTCCGTAAACGTTCGTAAATGGCGCGCAACTCAGTGCCAGGATTTATACAATAAAACGAATAAATTGCAATTATTAATTATAAATTGATTAAAAATTTATTGTTAAAAGATAAACATTTGATTGTACATCAGATGTAACAGTACGTTAAGTTGAAACAATGGAAAAATAATTTTTCGTTTTCTTATATGGAATTTAACATATGTATTAGAAAATTGTATTGTATATATATAGACGTTTATATGTAAATATAAATATAGGTCTTCGTAGCTCGATGATAGAGCGTTCGTTCGGAAAGCGATAGATCCTAGGTTCGAATCCTGGGTCAAGATACATACTACCAAAATTCCCCCAAAGTTTCTTACAGAATGTTTATCCTCTTTTATATCTAGGACGAAGAAAGCCCAGTGTCCATTCTCTTCCCGCCAATATTCTCCCTTCCAATTGGGGATATAGTAGAGTAGAATAATATTTAGTATTTTGTATTACTGCTTTTGAGTTTCTTTACAAGTTAGAGAAAACCCATAAGTAAGTAAAGGGAATGGGGGTTACACATAGTAAAAGTGAGAAAGTAAGTCCATTTCAATGGATAAAAGGGGTGGAATGAACCGTAATAATTAATCATCGATGAACGACTCTCTTGCTATGAACAATATACGGTGTTTTAACAGGTTCCGTGTCCATGTGTGTACCTTACCTACCACCGATGGTACACGTTATAAACTTGTGATCTGATCTTGCAATATCTTGGCACGGAGCGTGTTAAATAATAATATCCAAGTGTGTATTGTTTATTGTCACAGATATGTTGTTAATTGGTATTATATTACGGTTGGGAATTGAGATTGGATTAATTCTTTCATCTTTTTTAGTAGTCACCATTAGATAATAAATATCTGTAAGAAAATTTGGGCTGGAAGTTTCTTGGTAGCTTAATTGGTTAAAGCAATCGCCCGATTAATATTTGTAAAAAACGAAGATCTAATTTTTTTTTTATTATTTTCACAAGAAATGTTATTTATTTTGTCTTTTATTTTTCTCTTAAATCACCTTTATATATCATCTACGGACAAACGTATGCATATGTTACTCAACAGAAGCAACGTATATAGTACGCGTAAAAAAATTGACACTCGAAAGGAGGAATTATAGAATATTTAGGTTAATTAATACTTTCATTTCCTTGTTTATTTACTAGTAAATATTGTGAGAAATAGACAGAGAACAAGTTAATCTGTATAGCACGTAATATAATGTCTACGTTCGTTTGTTTTGAGCTTTAGAGAAATTGCATAAATATACGAATAAAGAGAAATAAATATTTGGAAAATATAACCAAAATGATAATTTTTTTTATAGAACTGATCCCATTTATCAATCACATTAGATCATTTATTTCGTATGTACACATAGAAAATTAATTTTCGATGATATTTTTGATATTTAGATTTTTTACTTTTGTGGATAAAAATCTTTATATAAACATACTTAAAGGATAATTTATAGTTTTAGTTTTAAATTTTATCCGAATAACAATCTCAAGTACTAAGCAGGCATTGTATTAATATTTTATTAGTATTAAGATTCCTTAAAATATTATAGATTCATAAATTATTCCTACAGCAAAACAATGCCTGGACTTTAATCCTATCGAGAATTTATGGGATGAATTAGGTAGGAAAAGTCGAAAAATTTCAATTTCTTCAGTAGCCGAATTAAAACGAATATACGAGAATAAATAAATTCGTATAACTATAGAATATCGGAAAAAAAGCAATATACCAAACAAATTAAAACATTTTCTAAAATAGAATGGTACCACGAAGTATTAAAATTGATTTATAATATTAAATTGTATTAAATAAATAATAAAAATGAAAGGTGTCTGAATATTTTTTATGAGAAAAAAATGCACTCCTTTTATTAATTTTTACATTATATAATTTATATAAATTCTTCAAATAAATCATATATCTTTATGGACAATAATAAATAACTTATTGTAATAATGTTAGAAAAAAAAAAATAAAAATAAGTAAGACAATTGCTCTATAAACGATCGAAATTGAGTGCTATAAATTTATTCACGTAGTAATGTCCCAATATTTTTTAGAATCACTATATGCGATGAGATCTCTTTCGAAGAATCGTTAATATAAAAGGCGATGTTATTTTATTACTAGTCTCAAATTTGATTCTTTTTTTAATTCTATTTTTCTCGACTGAGTTGTAAGTCTGAATGCACAAAAGGATTCCCAAGGATTTGTAGTATGGCTTTATTGTTCATTATTATCTTCATGTCCAGATCCACTATATGCGAATACCCATTGTAATTGGAAAGAGAGTTAAATCGAAATGAGATCGTTTTCTTTTTTCCGTAAAAAATAGGATAGACTCGATGCATTTGTAAACTGCAGCTGTTTCTTTGGACGAATCTTTGAACCTTGACCATATTTATTATAAGGGAAGCTAGATACAAGTTGAAGAGTAGGTTCAATATTGAGCGACATTTTGAAACCTTACTCTTGATATCATACTCTTCGCGGACAATAATATAAAATGCATCTTAGTATATTTGTATTAATAACCATTAATAGAAAGAAATATTTATATATTAATTTTGAATTTTTTAATTATTTTTCTTTTTTACCTATTTAATTTAATTATTTATTCATATTATTCATTATTCATTATTCATTATTCATTTTTGCATCTAAATCTGAACAGAATTATTTTTATACTTTTATCGAATATGAATAAATTGTGTGAATATACAGATATGTATGCATACTGATGTGTTATTTTCAAATTAGTTATAATGTGTTTTATAAAAATGTCAATTATTGGTTTGAATGAACAAAAAAGAATCTTGTCCAACGAAGTCATCATGTGTAATTTAGATATGTCAAACAAAATATATAATTTTATTTATATCTGACACTTCGTTTATGCGAAACTTTTTGAAAATTTGGAATTAAAAAATGTCATTAATTACTTGATAAATTATTTGAAATGAAGAAAAATGTTTTCAATGATTTATTTAATATGTTATCAATTAAAGATTAATATAAATTTATAAATGAAATATTTAATACCGTTGATAGTAAATATTAAATAATTCTGTTTGTAAAAAACACTTGATCGATTAGATAAAAAAGAGTCATTTTATGGATATTTTAAAGGATGTACGGGATTATGGTGAAAATGCGAATGGGAGGGAAGAATAGAGGAGAATTTCGAGTCCAACGAAGTAAACTTTACGTTCTCTTCCTCGCAGGTCGCCTTGTCGCTTCTGTATAAACACTTGTATTAGAATACGTTGTTTTGATTTTACCGTGATCTTCACCTAGCACCAATCCACGCTCATCTTTGTTTCGTTATGTTTCTAGTCTAAATAATACGATAACGATGGTCAAAGAGAAAACATTTTGCTGAATTTATACGGGTGAATTCATCAAAGTATTTCATTAAAATTTATGAAACGTTCGAGCATTATTTGCCTAATTGAAGCATTTTAACGTGATAATCTATAACAATAACATTATTTTTTTCTTTATTATTCTTAAAACAACGTTTTATTTTTATGAGTTACTTGTAACAAAAGTTAAATCAATTTTTTTGCGTAATGGAAAAATAAATTGCTTCTTTATTTTATTCAAATTTTCTTTCCTAGAAGGAAAATTTTTATCCACGTTTCGCCATGCTCTTAACGAACAAAAGAATTATATACATATCTTATACATATTTTATCTGAATATATTTTTATAATTCTCATAGACTTTAATTTATGTATATCTTTTATGTTTTATTACTAATTTATATAAATCATGCGTGAGGAGACTTTAAAATATGTTTATTGTTTTAACGATATTAGAAAATGAAAAAAAGAGACATATGTAGAGAATCATGAATTAATTAAATGACAGATTATGGTTATATATATATATATATATATATGTGTGTGTGTGTGTGTGTGTAGATATCAGTAGGAATTGATCTGAAAAATATAAATAAATCTATCCTAACATAACCTTGAAATTTTTGCATATGGCCTTTACAAATTTACGGAAGCACTCGAGTTCTTCCGTAACCATTCGTAAATGGCGCGCTATTCAAGGCCATACAAGATTCATACAGTATATTCGAATAAATTACAAGTATTAATTATACATTGATTAAAAATTTATTATCAAAAAATAGACATATGATTGTACATTAAATGTATCATTATATTGAATCGAGGACAGTGGAAAAATAATTTTTCATTTTCTTATATGGAATTTAATACATGTATTAGGAAATTGTATTGTATATATAGACGTTTATATGTAAATATAAATATAGGTCTTCGTAGCTCGATGTTAGAGCGTTTTATTCGGAATGCGAAAGTTCCTAGGTTCGAATCCTGGTCGAGGCACCAAGGCCCAAAGTTTCTTACGGGGTAAATCTTTTCTATTTCTGAGACGAAAGGAGCTACAACGTCCATTCCTCTTCCTCCCCCCATCCTCTCACTTTTTCCAGCTGATAATAGTAAAATTTTCAATATTTAGTGTTTGTATGTTAGTATGTAAGTAGTAAAATTCGTCCGGATCAGCTGCGAAGTGATGATTGATGGCAAACCAATAATTATCGATGACGTCTCTTGCTCTGAACGACATTTGGTG
The DNA here is from genome assembly GCF_014083535.2 of Vespa mandarinia. NCBI lineage: Eukaryota > Metazoa > Arthropoda > Insecta > Hymenoptera > Vespidae > Vespa > Vespa mandarinia. The sequence goes on from NW_023395870.1 coordinate 1,319,681, forward strand.
TTTATATGGGCAGTAACATCGAGTGTTGTGCATTGTCATAGAGGCTGAGTGTATTATGGTGGGAGTAAAAGGAATTAGGATTTAATTCTCTCTTTCATCTCGATTGGGGACCAAGATTTTTATATTATTAAATAATCCGTGGGAAAATTTGGACTGGAAGTTTCTTGGTAGCTTAATTGGTTAAAGCAGTCGCCCGAATATAAATTATATTAATATCTGTAAAAAAACGAAGATTTAGTTTTTTAATTTTTTTTTCCCTTTCGCTTTCCAATTTTTGCATGTATATCTCTTAAGAAATAATATTTCGATATTTAAAATATAACTTTGAAATTTGAAATATAAATTTGAAATAGATTTATTAGAGATATTGCAAGTTGTCAAATACAATCATGTATTGAATATGAGAAAATTTTTTTTTACTGCAAAATTTAGAAATTAAGAATGCATGAACTCATTTTACGTTTACCTTAAAGAAAAATTCATCACATTTGTTCTAAACTTTTTACTATATAAACCAGGTTTTATGCTTCAGCTCATAAAATGACGAGAAAGATAGAGTAAAAAGAAAAAAAAAATAGCCATTTCTCTGTTGATGATATTGTGTATATACAAGTATATATCCATTCTAATCTTTCCACTCTGCTTTATCTTAATATTTCCATTTTACTAGTTTTTAAAAAAAAGCCAAAGTTAAAAATTACAAAAATATTGTGTTTCCAATATGGAGGACATTTATATTAAAAAAAAAAAATATATATCAAACTTTATTTTAAACATATAAATATAAATATTATAATTATACGTTTAAGATATTGTACTTTTATACAAAAATATTCATCAACTTTTCTAAAATATATGGTTACACGATTATATTCATAAATCGACGTGAAATCATTATAATTTCCAAACTTCGATTAAAATGCTGCACGGATTTGCATTGTCCAAATATTTTATAATTTCGTACATGTCATTTTCTTACCTTCATCGTCTTCTTGTAACACTTCTAGTAAAGATTGGACCGACATCAGGACGATCTTTTCTTTGTTATAAAATTGTCAATTTGATATTGTTTAGTTGATGTTAGATGACGTTAGAAAAATTATGCGATTTCTTTTTGTATCGTTGTAGTGAAGTCGTTAATGATAATCCTTACCATAACGTAGTCCGAATAGCTATGGTGATCTCCATCCACCATTTTCACAGATGGCGCAACACTCGGGGGTCAGTGTTTATTCGATGACGTCACTAATCGCCATGTTACAATGTACCAATGGGCCTTACGATATTTTTCATCAATATTTTATCCAAGGTTGTTGTATCACATCATGTATCTAAGAGGCATTCCATTATTTGCCATTTGTGAATATGTCCGATAGCAGTTAGGAATTCTGCTTACGAACTTCAAAGTCAATAATCGACGGATAATGTTTTCATAAATTTTGACAATTTATGAATAGTAGATGTTGAAGAGTATTATATCTTTTATTCCGCTAAGAGAAAGGAAATTTTTCATAAAAAAAAAAAAATAAAAAATAGAAAAATTTGTGTTTTTGAAAAATGAGTTGCGTCTATTTTACTAGATCTAAGTGTCGTGCTTAAAATGTTATTTGTGAGTATCAGAAGTAAATTTTGATATCTTTCATGTGATTCTTTCTTCGTAATTTTAATGTTTGGGAAAATGAATGGTGGAATAATAGGGGAAAGATTCTGACCAATTATATGTCGCGTCGCTCATACTAAAATGGTGGGACTTGGAATTTCAAGCAAGCCGGTGTAGGAGTAATATATGTTCTTTAAGTGTATGTTTATACGATTGTACGGATGCAGTATTCTTGTAATTATATAATAATGAGATTGATGTTTATGATGATGGCGTTATCTAATAATAATAGTAATAAAAATAATAATAATAATAATAATAATAATAATAATAATAATAATAATAATAATAATAATAATAATAATAATAATATTAATATTAGCAATGAAAATGGTGTTGGCGGAGGAATAGCATATAACAGTGAATAAAACAAAAAAAAAAAAAAATCGAAGATAAAAAAATCAGAGCCACTCTAATACAAACTTTTATTGTAATTATTTTAGCACTTTACGACAACTAATTTTTCTTAATTTGATTAAACAATGATATTATCTAAATGTTTATGGTATTAATAATATAAATTATTATAATAACATAAATTATTATCCTAAGGTATAAAACATTTTCATAATTTTTCAAAATGTATACAAAATTATTTATTCGATTTTTCATAAAAAAAAAAATATTAATTTTTATATAATACTTTATATAATTATAATTTTTTCTAATGCATATATTAATTGTAATTACTTTTAGAAATATTTTACATATTAAAGAATTAAAACTGAAAAAGTTGTCAACGTTTCAATCGATCGTTTTTTTCTATTACGTCAAGCAGATTTAAGACTACTACGAACGAAGATCATTTTCGCATTGAACTGTTCAAGTAGAAACAATTGACTTTTTTCCATTCTATCATTCAATCCTCCAATTATCGGTGTACAATGATTCAGAAAAATCGAAATTTAAAAATTCCTTTTCGTTGATTTTGATCAAATTTTTGGAATTTGTAGAAATAAAAATGATCAAAATTTAAGAATAAACAAAATCTGGATATTCTTCTAGTTTTTCAAAAATCTTTCCACGTGTATGATATATCATAAATAACTAAGGTACAAAGGACGTAAAATATACATCGAAATTTTTTGATTAACGATAAGGACAGGTATCTGAACGAATGGTGCCAGATATCGGTAGCCATTTTTCCAAAAATACTTCTCGTTTATCCAATTTTAAAATCCTGTGACAATGATTAGGCAAAATCTTTAAAATCTTTAAAATCTTTTCAAATTTCTCTTTCAGGAATATCTCCTATTTCTTTTTCTTTTTCTTTCTTTTTTTTTTTTTTCTATAAACCCTGCTCAAATATATCTACTATTAAGTTATTGAATAGGAAAAGTATTCGATCAATTGTTATATCTATCTATCTACTTAAATCTGTTATAAGAAAACGAGTAGAAAACGAGCATCCGCAGATTAATTTAGGGGTGAACCTTTTGTAAGTGTCCTTGGATAAGCGAAAACGGTCGTATCGACAAGTTTAGTCGACAAGGGTCGTGCAAGTTGATCGATAATGATGGTGTTCCCTTCAAAAAAAAGTAGTCCCCCTCGTCTCTGCCAGCTCCTCCCCCCCCCTCACCCCAACTTTTCGAAGCTTCAACTTTCTTTCAGCTTCGTTAATACTTTTCTTTTTCTTTTTCTTTTTTTTTTTAGGCACAGCTGGAACTAGAGTTTTTCGTAGAACCGAAACAGCTGTTATAGCCTGTTTGTTCTGTTTTCCTTTTCTTTTTTCTTTCTCTTTCTTTTTTTCCTTTTCTTTATAAAAATACGACATTGACGATTTGCGACAGTTATTCAACTGCGGACCATTGTCGGCTACTTAAAGGTCAACACGTCCGTGACCCCATTGGCAAGGACGCTCAAAGAGGTTCCAAAGATTCCTCTTAAATGGTACCATACTCGTTTTCTACAATAACAGAGGTATATGTAGGTACAAGGATATACTCTTAGACTGGATAGTTTGTGAACAGATCTCGTACATCTGAACTCCATCGACTTGATAACTGAAAAAACATAATAAACCATAGACATACTAAAAAATATAACGAGTTATGTATAGTTAGTTAATTCACAATATCCATGTAGAAAATGGTTAATTTTTTTAAGATAATCAACATATCGTTATTATTTCATTTTTTAGGAAAAAAAATAGAAGAAGGAAGTATTTTTAGAATTTTTATATATAATAAAGTTTATATATAAAAGTTTATATATAATATATATATAATAATGTATATATATAATAAATTTTATATATAATAAAGTTTATATATAATAAAGTTTATATATAAAGTTTATATATATATAAAGAATTTTTATACATACGCACATGCACAAACACACACACACACACATATATATATATATGTTTTGTTTGTTATAAATATTTATATATTATAAATGTTTATTTCCACTTTTAGTTAATGCATTTAATCTCACACACACACACACACATATATATATTTTTTTTAATATATCGATTACTTCGCATATATTTGATCGAAGATAACAATATCATAGATAGATTTGTAAAAAATTGTTCGAATCCGAAATGATTTAACTCGACGTTTGAACTTGATGTGCGCGGGGCGTGGGATAAAATTTAAATTTCATCTTGAGATGGAGGACGATATCCGATTCGCCTAGCGACTTTTAAATGACATTAAAATTGGATCGATCGTCGGTACGTTCGGGTAACCTGCCCGCGCGCGCACACAAGAAGAGTGGTATTCAATTTGTAATACTCTGTAGATATGTAAGTCCTTCCTCTCCCCGCCCTTTCTCTCACTCTCTCTCTCTCTCTCTCTCTCTCTCTCTCTCTCTCTCTCTCTCTCTCTCTCTTCTCAATTCTCTATCTTCTACCGTTCTTTTTTTTTTTTTTTTTTTTTTTTTGGGAGCATTAAGATAACGCGTAATAAATTATTATTAAGGTTAACGAAAACGTCAAAGGGCAAAATTGAATTCGTTGCCGCCAGTTATGCGAGATGCGATAAAATTTTCGGATATTTTTCGGATAAAAATGAAGGTGCATCACGGAGAATGCGATATCGGAGATTTTCGAACGTTATGGGACTTAATCGTTACGCGAGAATTGGAATGAAGTGTGGTGTGTTTGGTAATAGAAGAGGAACGCAAGTAAAATCGATGGCATAGTTTATTCAGTTTTCAACTTTTAGCAGAATTTATTTCGCTGCGACCTATTCGCATCCTATTTCTCTACTTCTTCTTCTTCTTCTTCTACTTCCTCTTCTTTTTCTTTTTCTTCTCTTTTTCTTTTTTTCTTCCGTTCTCCTCTCTCTCTCTCTCTCTCTCTTTTTCTTTTTTGCGCGAACTATTAGGTATAAACCTCGGAAGTCAGTGTGGCGTGGAAAGTGGATTGAACGAAAACGTGAAAATAAAAAAAAGAAAAAAAAAAGGAAAAAAAAGAAGAAGAAGAAAATAAAACGAAACGAAACAAAAATGAAAGGAAAACAAAAAAACAAATAGTAGATAGGATTTTCCGCAGCAAACGTTTATTTCGCCCAAAAATTCGTCAGGGCTTTAATTCTGTCTCTCTCTCTCTCTCTCTCTCTCTCCCTCTCTCTTTCTCTCTCTCTCTCTCTCTCTCTCTCTCTGTCTTTCTCTCTTTCACATGTTTTATCTACTATTCCCCTTCCTATCTTCTCCCTCTTTCGTTACTCCCCGCTTCTCTCTCTCTCTCTCTCTCTCTCACTCTCTTTCTCTCTCTTTTTCTCTCTTCCACCACGCAGAACTTTTTCGATCTAACTTTATACCTCGTGACGTCGGTGAAAATATTCGTTTTTCAAGCCTTTCTCAAACCATCGCTCGATGGTTCTCGTTAAAACGTAATTCCAAGGGAATTACGTTTTCAATGATGCAACTTTATTGATCTTTCTAATACCCCAAGCTATTAAAATACTTTATGGTGGGGGAGGAGTAAGATGGAATCTATAAATAAATGTTTGATGGGAAATAATATTATCATCCGATGGGGATGCGGGTGTGAATTTACAAAAAAAGAAAAAAAAAAATAAAAAAAAAAAGAAGAGAGAGAAAGAAAAAAGGGGAAGGAGGGAGAAAATGAAAGAAAGAAATGCAACGTGTTTTGCATGGAATATTATTTCAATTAAATCATGAGCACGTAATCGTATTATTTTAAATATCGTTGAAACTAATTAATAAATTAATATTGTCATATGAATGTATCGCCTTTCAGAACTTTCACGATTGCTTTTTGGGGATAGAATTTTGGCATTCGTTTATTATTCGTTTGCTTAGAGTGAAACACGAGAACGTGAATAAGTATTTGGGAAAAGCGTTGGGAAAATTTATCATCAAAATGAATACGATTTTATGGAGACGCTATGTCTCTCGTATACCTCGGAAACATCAGATTGAGTGTCATGGGTGATATTTGATGGGAAGAAAATTCAAGATTTTCTTTTTCTTTCTTTTTTGATTTGATTTGACCTTTTTTTTTCTTTCTTTTTTTTCTATTTTTCATTCGCAACAAGAATAAAAAAAAAGAAGAATCTCGATCTATAGTCTCTGTCGACGATTTTTTAGATAGATAGATAGATCTTATCTCGTATTAAAACAAGATTCATAAGTATGAGGTGAAGCTTCGTGAGATAAATAAATATAAAGAAAAAAATAATATAAAAGAAGGGAGGAATTCTCTAATACTTTGTAAAAAGTTTGTATGTTCTTTTAATCGAGATTAGTATTAAAAATTGGAAAACATACTGTTTATTTTATGAAATTATAAATGACAATGTATAATATTTAAAATTATTGTGAAGATAAAATAGTTTATTAATTATTTATTATTTTGCTATCTATACTTTTCATCGTGAAATGTTCGTAGTTATGAACTTGAGAAGAGAAAAAAAGAAAATGAACTCAGTTGGTGTAATAAACTTGATACTTCGTAGAAAATCTAAATGTGTGCTATTAATGCGAGAATTATAAAAAAAAAATGATAAGGCATGATTTATTTCATGAAATTGAAAATTTTAAGTGACATTGTATATATACAAAAAAAGAAAAAAAAAACATTTATAATTAATGTAAAAATAAAATATTCCATTAACAACTTTATTATTTGAGAACTATTAGGTTGGAAACTATGAAACGGGCGTTTTTGTTTAGTTATTTATTTTCATTCAACGCCCGTTTCATAGTTTCCAACCTAATATATTTCATTGTTAAATGTTCATAAGGATGAATTTTATAAAAGAGAGAGAGAGAGAGAGAGAGAGAAAAAAGAAAAAAGAATGTATTCGGTAATCTAAGAAAATTCGATTTTCTTTAAAGTATAAAGTATAAATGTTCCTTTTAATGTGAGAAAATGATAAATCAAAAAAAAAAAAAAAATCAAAAGGCACTGTTCGTGAAATTTTACTTTATTTTTTTTTCTTTTTTTTACGTGAAAAATGAAAGTGTAAAAATTACGATTAGTGTAAAAATTATGATTAGTGTAAAAATTGCGATTAGTGTAAAAATAAAATAATCTAATTAACAAATTTATTATTCGAGAGGTATACTTCATCGTGATCTAATGTAATAAGAGCAAATAATATCGTTTTTATCGTATCACGATGAATGATCTCGTCGATCGTTCGTATGTAGTTCGTTAAAAGCATTATCGCTCAAGGAACATTTTTCCGTCGAGTCTTTCGTAATGAAAAAGAAAGAAAAGAAAAAAAGAAACGAAAGAAAGAAAGAAAAAAAAAAAGAAAAAAGAAAAAAGAAAAGAAAAAAGAAAAAATGAAAAAGAAAAGAGAGAAGAAAAAACAAACGAGAGAAAAGAAAATTACGAGCATGTTACTAGCGCGCTCGGGGAGAAAAAAAAAAAAAAGAACCCACCACGAGCCAATTCTCCTCCTTCCTCCCATTTCTCTCGTCGAAGGACATTTCAGCTTTTGGTACTTAACGATTCTCAAACGGGATCTTCAAAAGAGAAGATACTCACGAGTTAGAAAATTCTACGTGAAATCTTACGTGAGTTCTCGCAAGTGGTGGCTTAACGATATTTTCTCGTGGGAACGAGAATTCTCTCTCTCTCTCTCTCTCTCTCTCTCTTTTTTCTTCTTCTTCTTCTTCTTCTTCTTTTTTTTCTCCTTTCTTTCCTTTCCATTCCTCTCCTTTCCTTTCCCTT
>NW_023395870.1:1332500-1362500 GCF_014083535.2 Vespa mandarinia
TATATACACATATATAGATGTATATATATAGTGACTATTTATTTTACATAATACCATTATCATTAATCAATTAATTAATAATAAACATTAAAGAGAAAACATATATGAAAGTGTTATATTTTTAAATCGATCGAACGTTCATCGATAAACGTTAGAAAAATAATAAAAATAAATAAATAAACGAATAAATGAGTTTTTTTTTTTAAATATTGTTGAAATATTTTCGTTAAAAATTTTTTTATAATTAAATCTTTTAAAATCACTCATTGGTCATTCATATATATCTTTATTATTACTATTATTACTATTACTATTATACAAGTACTAATACTACTAATACCACTAAATACTATTACAAACTTAAATGTCATAGTAGAGAAGGATTCTGAACAGTTGGACGCACGAGTGAAGATTTACCATTGTAAATTGGTAACTACAATTGAAGCTCAACCATTCGTACGCAGTACGTGCCTCTCGTCGGCAGTTCGGGCTCGCACACTTACGATAATTCGCTTTGCTAATTTTCAATTGCGATACGTGACGGTCAGCTTCACGCGCGAATGCATAAATATCCGTTTTGATGTTCGAAGCGAGATACAGGAGGAGATAAATAAATGTACATACGAACGAAAAGAAAAAAAAGAAAGAATGAGAGAGAGAGAGAGAGAGAACGAGTTTTATCATAGAAAGTGCTTGAAGGTACTGTGTGACTAACGAACAAAAAAGATAACAAAAAAGAAAAAAAAAATCAAATTAATCACTTCATTATAAGCTTTCAAGTTCCTATCTCAAATTATATATATATGTATGTATAATAAGATCAAAAATTTGTAATTTATAATGAGTAATCCAATAAGTAATCCAAATCTTTTATTAATTATTAATAATGGAATGTATTAATTAAAATAGGTATTAACTTTTTTAAAATCCATTTTGAAGGCGTTTTAATAAAACAAAAAACGAAAAAAGAGAAAAAAAAAAGAAAGAAAGAAAGAAAGAAAGAAGAAACAAAATTACATTGATGGAATATAGGGAGTGAAATTCAATTTATTTAATTAATTTAATTAATTTAATTAATTTAATTAATTTAATTAAAATAATATTATAATTTAAAAAATAATTAAAACGATTACGTTAAAAATAATATAAATATAGAAAATATCTAATACACGATTAATGTTATTTATTATATAATATCAATCGTCAAATTTTCAAAAGAAAATTCTCTGAATAAATAAATATTAATTATATATAATTTATATATAAACAGATATTAAATAAATATATAGATAATAAAAAATCTTAACGTTAAGAGAAAGATAAAAAATGAATAATAAATCTGATGTAATAAACGGAAAGAGAGAGATAGAGATAAAGAAACAAAGATAAAGAGAAAGAGAAAGAGAGAAAGAGAGAGAGGGAGAGAGAGAGAGAGAACAGGGTTGAATTTTCAAAGTAAAGGGTTGAAATAGACAGCGCAGATCCACGGGATGGCACTGCACTGCGGCGAATAGAATCTCGTTTCGTTCCTACGCTTGTAGTTATGTGCAATTGTGTTCGTAATGGTGATACACGTAAATATATACATACATATATATATACATATATATACATATATATATATATATATATATATATATATATATATATATAATATATATGTATTTATGTACTACGAAAGATGACAGTGGTAGAACTATATAGAAACGTATGCACGCGGAGAGTGTTGCTAGAAATAGAGAGATAGTACTATACTACATAGTCGTAGGTACCTACTCTTGTCCACAAAGGACCCGTTCCAACGTTACTCTCGCACTTGTATCTATTTGCATAGAAGACGTTAGTGGCTTACGTATTCGATGTTTGTCGATTGCTATTCAAATCACGAATTTCCCACGAAAATAGTTTGCCCTTATGTTATTTCATATATTCATAACCATTGTTCAAAGAATTTATTATGTATTATGAATTTAATTGAGAATAAATGTTTCCTTTAATTATTTATTAAAGAAAATTTTTTCGCGGATATCTTTTCTACGTATTCCCATAAATTTGTTGATTTGTAGGAAGAATTTTTTTTTCTTTTTCTTTTTTTTTTTTTTTTTTAAAAAGAATGACAAACACTCGAGATTGATTTTATTGAATCTTTAATATTTCAATGTGCGCATAGATTTTTGTTCGTTCGATAATATGTGCACGTGTAAGTTGAAAAAAATTGGGAAAATTTTAATGTCGTAGAAAAATTTATTCTACTTTTGTTTGACTCGAGTTATTTCAATTTTTCGACGAATCATTGATCTTATCTCTTAGTATATCTATTTGCATTGTAGACGTATAAGTGGCTTACGTATTCGATGTTTATCGATTGCTATTCAAATCACGACTTTTTCATGAAAATAATTCACCTTTGTATTATTTCAAATATTTATAATCATTGTTCGAAGAATTGATCTGTATTATAAATATAATCGTGAAAAAGATTTGTATAATTATTTATTACAGTAAATATTACATAAACCTTTTCTACGTCGGAATATAAATTTGTGAATTGTATAAAAATATTGAATTATGCTTATGTATGATATTCTATATCCTTATGTATTTAATACATTTAACTGTTGAACATAAATTATTAACAATCAAAATGAAATATTCAGAAATAAGAAAAAATTTGCTCAAAATATTTTTTAATAAAAAAATTATACGAAATTTTGCGAAGATCCTGTATAAATATGTAGATTGTATGAAAATATTTGATTATACAAACACATGAAATATATTATTTCAAACGAACCATAGATTTTGTTTATATTTGCATGCGAAACGTTAATGGTTTACATATTCTATATTTGTCAATTGCTGTTCAAATTACGAATTTCCCATGGGAATAATTTATCACTTTGTTGTTTCAAATATTTACAAAGTATAGTTCAATGAATTGTTCATTATTACAAATTTGTTTGAGAGAAATTTTGCGTGATTATTTTTTATAAAAAATTTTACATACATTTTTATTCTATGATTAAATATTTCTTTTTAGATATGTATAATAAACGTGCGAATATTGAATCGTACGAATATATGATATATATTTTAAATATTTCATACATTTAAATGTCCACCATAAATTTACTGCATATCTGTTCCTTTTAAAATTTTATTATTTTTCAAACGAACCATAGATCTTATTTACATTTTTATGTTAAACTTTCATGATGATTATACTTATTCGACGTTAATCGATTGTAATTAAAATCACGAATTTCTAATGAAACTATAATAGTTTATATTAAATACAGAAATTAGTTATTATATTAATTTAAATATTTACGAAATATTGTTCAAAGAATAGATCAGTATTATGAATTTAATTGAAAGAACCTTTATATAATTATTTCGTACAGATAATTTTACATAAACTTTTTTCTATGGTTAAACTTTTTTCTTTTATGGGTACATACAAACGTGTAGATTATACGAGAATATTGAATTATACAACACGTATAATATATGTTTTAAATATTTCATACGTTTAAACGTCTAATATAAATTCATTGTACTTTCTCTCGCTTTATGTTCTTGTATTTTTCGTTCCTCGTACATACCACAGCTATTCGTAGAATTAGGAAATTATATTCATAGCTCATGTAAATTCTTCGTTAGTAGTAATAATAATAATAATAATAATAATAATTATTATTATTATTATTATTATTATTATTATTATTATTATTATTATTAATATTAATCATTATTATACGCGTTATCATGTGAGTAATTTCGTTGTCGGAGTTTCGCTATACAAAATGTAAATGGGAGAATAAATTATTATTCACAGGGAAACTGAAAAGTAGTTCCGAGTTTAATCGTGTTGTAATATGGTCGATAAAAATTTCATTCTGTTGGGTAGTTACGAAGGACCAATTAGAAAACACGAGAGAAAGAGTATGAAAGAGAAAGAGAGAGAGAGAGAGAGAGAGAGAGAGAGAGAGAGAGAAAGAGAGAGAGAAAGAGAAAGAGAAAGAGAGAGAGAGAGAGAGAGAGAGAGAAAGAAAAAGAGAGAGAGAGAGAAAGAGAGAGAAAGAAAAAGAGAAAGAGAGAGAGAGAGAGAGAGAGAAAATACAATTTTTTTTTTCTCTTTAGCCAATTAAAAATTTTTTAATTTCGTTTAATCCCAGTAAGCTTGCTTACGAGGGAACACCTCGGTGCAAACATTTTTTTTTCTTCCTTCGAATCATTATAAATATGTAGAGTATTAAAAGTTATAAGACGTCAGCCTTTTTGCATTTTCTTTTGTTACTAATAAACGATTTAAAGGAGTTAAACACGTAGTACCTTGATTTTCATCGGTGAGAAATTTTCTTTCTCTCTCTTTTCTTTTTTTTTTTCTTTTTTTTTTTACTGGCGCACAAAATTCACAGCTCGTTTTATCGGAAAACGTTTTAGACAAATATTGTTCGGATTTTTAATGTAACAGCAATATGGCGCTTCGTTAGAGATTTCATTCTTTTTTTCGTTTTTTTTTTTTTTTTTTTTTTTCCTTTCTTTATTATCGAAAATTTATTATGTACTTTTTGTCACGAAGCAATTATATTGTTTTTAATTAATAAAGAAAAATTACTCTGTATAATTATTGTCTATTTTCTTGTCGTCTATATAACACGAAATTTTTTCAGAAATTATATTATGTCAATTTAAGTTTTAAATAATGGTAATAATTATCGTAATAATTATTTTTAAATTTGAATACACACACACACACACACACACATACATACATACATACATACATACACATATAAAGCGATGTAGATTTAAATATTTTTAAAGTCATAATCAGTGATCATTATAAATCAATCGTAATAATTATTTTTATATTCGAACACACATACATACATACATACACACATACATACATACTTACATACATACATACATACATACATATAAACGTACATACACACAAAGCTTACTGATTGAATTGATTCATCACTTATTATCATTTTATTTTAAATATATCGTTTCAGATAGCACAGCACATGGTATACGACGTTTAAAAGCGGACATTTTTCAAGAATGGCCGTCACCGGAGAAAGGACCATACTTCGATACTTCGGTGCCATCAAATATGACCGGCTTAGTCGGGAAAACCATTGAGTTGATCTGTAAAGTGAAGAATCTCGGAAACAGAACGGTAACCACGTACTATAGCATAATGATATATATCTGCTCATTCTTAAACATAGAATACATTAGCAACATTTTTCTTGAAAAACTTTTATCATGAATATAATATAGGTATTATACTTACATTAAATCTAATTTCTACGATATATATATATATATACATACGTACACTAAAGTCAGTTTATTGATCTAATCGTTTAAGGAGTTACAAATATCTGGACTATTCAAAAGTAGGACAATTTTTATAATTTTCTTTTTAACATTAGTCATTTATTTTATTAATAAAGTTATTTTTATTTATAAAAAATTTATTATTAATAAATTATTATTTATTATTAATAAAAGATCATCTAAATATGTGTGATAGCGCGTACTTCGACGAATATTTTTCAACAAAAAAATTAAAACTATTTTTTATTCCTGTTAGGACTTATCGATCTCGTATTAGAGTAGTTTCGATCATTTTGATGGTATCAAAAATATCTCCTCAGAGTGTTATCAAAATTGAAAAAAAAAGGGAAAATAAAAAGCGCCTGAAAGTAGATTTAAAAAAAAAGAAAAAAAAAAAGATCAAAATGGGTCATTCGTAAAGTGCATTTTGTAATATTTTCATTTCTTAAACAAATATAAATGATTGAATTTATCGTTTGATTTTCGATTGGAAATTTCGATTAAATATTTGATGAAAAGAAAAAAAAGAATAGAAAGAAATTCACTGAAAAAAATTTACACGCGTTTTTCAAGACTAATCAATTGACATAAAGAAATAATCGCATCGAATTTCATTCAAATATCGAAATATTATTGAGATCGATTTGAAAAACATAATTTTTTAAAAAACATAATTTTGAGAAAATACCGTTTAAAGTTTAAGGATACATGTAATATTGTACTTGGTAGGATCGATTTCAAATAGTCCTTCAAATTGTAAATAACTTTAACAAATTTTTCAAATTTTTGATAAAATTTTCCGATAACATTCTTAAAGAATAATACTATCGAGCTAAATGAATAAAAAAATAAACTATATATTATATATTTTTTTTTGAAAAATCAAATTTTTTCAATTTTCCAGATGTAGAATACATAATCGATTAATTTATCTTCACATTTCATTTTTCACTTCGTAATATCTTCTTCTTGTCAATTATTCGTAGCGTTGTAGTTGCATTTTTATAATATTATCGGAGAAAATTAAAAAAAAAAAAGAAAAATAAAAAAGATAGAAATAGAGAGAAACATTTTTAAAAGATCGATGATATTTTTCTTTTTTTTTGTTATTTTTTACTTTTTCTCTTTTTTTTTCGTTAAAAAAGTCAATTCCTCGATTACTTTATTAACTTTCTAGAAACAAAAGATGAAAAAATTATATTATTATCAGATGATTAAATTCACGAAGAAATGAATTGAAACGATTTTCGAAAGATCATCCAAGTAGATTGAAAGTTTTCAACGATAGCCAATCCTCTTTTCTTTCGTTTTATCCTCCCTCCTGCCTCCTCTCTCTCTCTCTCTCTATATATATATATATATATATATATATATATATATATATATATGTATGTATATGGATAAATATATATTATATATACATAAAGGAGATATATACATATATATATATATATATATATATATATATATATATTTTCTACCCATTTCTCTTTGATATTAGAGACAGTTGAAAATGATTCAAAGCGAGCGTGTAAATTAAATCATAGTTAACGTTTATTCAACCGGGAAATTATCTCTTTCTGTTCTTTACCACATCTTACTGTTCCTTTGGAATCCATTGCAAGAATCTTTGCTGGATCTTTCAACCCTTTCAAATGCATCCGAAAAGTTTTCACAGGTTTAGAAAGGACGATTAAGTCGAGAAAGAGAGAAAGATAGAGAGAGTAAGAGAGAGGGAGAGGGAGAGAAAGAAAAAGCGAAAGATAGAGAGAGAGAGGGAGCTAGAGAGAAATAGAAAGAGAGAAAGAGAGAGAGAGAGAGAGCTAGAGAGAAATAGAAAGAGAGAAAGAGAGAGAGAGAGAGAAGTCACTTCCCTTTCATTCTAAAGGTATGTATGTACGTCTTTATATATAGAGTGTAACGCCGCTCGCGGGTTACCAGTTTTAATCCCGAAACTCATTTCTATGCAAAGCTCGGTTGCTCACATTTATGCCTGTCCCGGAAGTACGTGTGTACCGTCTAATACGTTTCGTTGATAACGCACGTTTTATACTTGTTCACTTGTTCGTTGCTGAACGGCGCTAGGAAAATTGAGATTCCGCGGTCGAGGGAAATTACGAAGATCGCGGCTACGTTCTCTTTTTCCTTCCCTTTTTCTCTCTTTCTCTCTCTCTCTCTCTCTCTCTCTTCTTTTCTTTTTTTTTTCTTTTTAACCACGCTTTTTCCAAATCGTAAAGAATTGAGAAAGCTTGAACGAATATATACGATTATTATTATTTAAAAGTTTCTTCGTACTTTTGACTTCAAATTCTTATGCTTTCTTTTTTTCTTTTTCTTGTTTTTTTTTTTTTTTTTCTTTGCAAAAGAGAGAAAATTGTTATTAAAGGAATTAATTGTAATTGAATGTCAATTGGAATAACACAATTGTATTGAATTTTTGTTATTAATTATTCATTAATGTTTAAAGGGAAATATTTGAAATCAATCGATTAATATCGTATTTGATTAGTTTTATCGAAGAAATTAATACTATAACATCTTACTTACAGAGTTTCTCTATCTTTTTTATTAGTCATAGAAAAAGAAAAGAAATATAAATATATATAATTAATATAAATATATATATATATATATATATATATATATATATATATAGACAAATATAAATATACATACATAATATATACAAATGAATTATATTAATATTATTATTTAATCGATCGTGCAACGTTAGCTGTTCAATATGTGCGAAATAAATGACGTCGAAGAGTACGCACGTTTCTCTGCTTAAAATAGAAAACAAAAAAAAAAAAGAAAAAAAGAAAGGTAAAGCAAGTTGGCACGAATAAACGTGGAATATTTTCCGTGGTTGGAATTAAAAGCACGATAGAACGTGTGAGATATATACATACATATATACGTATACCTATACACATAACTAAATATATATATATATGTGTGTGTGTGTGTGTGTGTGTGTGTGTGTGTGTGTGTGTGTGTGTGTGTGTGTGTGTATATGTACAATGTCGACAGGAAGAATCCTCTCGATTATAAAAGAAATCACGAATTCTCTTTTGTAATTACAAACGATACACTTTTTAATTAATATCGAACGTGTTTTAAAATCTTATCAAATCGCAAACGTTAATATAAATTCCATAAAATCGCATTTCGGTTACGTAAAGGCAAATAGATTTAATCTCTCTCTCTCTCTCTCTCTCTCTCTCTCTCTCTCTCTCTTTCTCTTTCTTTCTCTCTCTCTTCCTCTCTCTCACATATATATATACATTTTTCTTTGCATTTTTCTCTTTGTTTCTCTCTATCTCACGTATATCGAATTTTGTGGTAATTCATTAGTTAAAGTACCATTGTCATTAAGCTCCTAACAATGTCAATAAATTAGTATGATGTAAAATAATTTTTTTTTCCCTTGTTACCATAAAAATTGCAATCGTATTAACATTCCTATAGTTCATCTTCTTTTATTCTGTCGTATTTTTATAAATCAATTCATGTAAATAACAATTGTTATTGAGAATTATAATAAGTATACGAAAAAAAAAAGAAAAAAAACAATAGAAAAAGTTTGGCAATCATTAATTCATTTAATAATGGAAATATATCATATAAAAAAATTTTTAAAGCATATATCTTTTCAATTCAAAAGCAAAAAATTCAAAAGCATTTTTTTTTATAGGACATAATTTTATAGGAATTATTTTCATCCATTTGACCTCAATAATAAGCAGTATAATTTTGATTCCATACTATATTTGAATATCTTGTATATTGTACATATGTATGTATGTATGTATTGGAAACAATATCGTTTTCGTGAAAATCACTTTGTACTCAAAGTGAATGATTTAGAGTTTATTTGACGAGTCTCGAAGTTCCGATCATTAATACCGGAAACATAGAGAATTTTCAATATTTCCTTTGACATTGTTTGAACGATTAGTTGGAGAAGGATTCATTCAATCCGTACACATTCGAATTTTGCCGCTTATTTCATTCCTTGATTCGAACGAACGTAAAGTTCGTTTATGCGAACACATTAATCCTATTATACAATCAATTTGATAACGATTATAGTGTTTATTAGTGTTTATTCTATTATGCTGATCTGAAATTGTTTTTTTTTTTTGTATTTTTTTTTTCGTTCTCTTTTATTATTTCTAAGTAAATTTATACGCAAAACATGATAGATATTCATATGAGTTATTTTGATTATTTTGAAAGTAATACGACTTCTTGCAATTTCTTGTTTTTTGTTTTTTTTTTTTGATTCTATATTATCATTATTAATGATTAATCAATTATTAATCATTAAATTGTATAATGGAATAAATAATTTATCTTTTATTTTTTTCGTGAAGAACATTTCACACATTGAATCAAAATTCAACGTAAAGTTCATTTATGTGAATACCATAATCTTATTATAGAACTATACTGATGACGATTATATGGGATATTCTACGTGCGAATAAATCTGAAAGCATTTGTTATGTTTCTTTCGTTCTTCATCTTTATATCTAAATAAATTCATTGCAAAACGCGATAAATACTTCATTCATTTCGTTATTTAGATCTCTCGAAATTGGATATATTCACGAATTTGAATATTTTTCATTATTTTTTTTTTGTCTTTGATTATATATTGTTATCATCAATTTTGAGTAGTCCAATGCGAAAGGGATCAGTACCATAAAAGTGCAATAAGTGTAGAATGAAATATTAACTTTATGAATAATAGTGTTTTGAATAGAAATTGCGTACGCATTTATAACTATTATTTCTTTTTTTTTCATTTAAATTTATATTAATAATAACATATGGCAATATTTATATATATATATATATATACATCTGTGGGATTATTTTGTGTTTTATTTTTTATTTTTTATGTTTTTTTTTTTTATAAACTTTGATCTAAGAATTGAATTTGAAAAATAACTTGATAAGAATACTATTCTTATCAGATTATATTTTATTCAGAATAAGGAATACTTAATATTATCACGAAATTATGAATTAAGGGATAATAAGAAGAAACGATAAGATGTCAGAAACAATAAAAATCTTATTTTTCAATATTTTATGAGAGAATCAATTCTCACGCAAAATCTCTCAATTATTAATCATTATACAATATAACAAGCAATCAATTTTTTTACATTCCACATTTAACTAATATTTATAAATTTTTATATTTTATATTTTACATTTTATTGTATAACTTGAAATTATTTTGAAGTGTACATAATTAGGGTTAAATTATTTTCACTTTAGATCAATTTACTAATATCTATAGATTAGTCATTTTATTAATTTTTGTTTTTTTCAATAATTATTAATAAAAAATTTCTTATCTATTGCAAGGTGTTGTGGGTAAGGCATCGAGATATTAAATTACTTTCACTTTAGATCAATTTACTGATACCTGTAGATTAGTTATTCTATTAATTTTTTTTTTTCAATAATTATTAATAAAAAATTTCTTATCTATTGCAAGGTGTCGTGGGTAAGGCATCGAGATATTCATTTGCTGACCGTGGGACGTTACACCTATACTAGCGATCAACGTTTCGAAGCAATGCATATGCCACATTCGGAAGAATGGACATTGCAAATACGATATCCTCAGAAAAAGGATTCCGGTGTATACGAATGTCAAATCTCTACGACACCCCCTATCGGACTTCCGGTTCATCTTACAATAGTTGGTAAGTCGTCAATTATTCAAAATAATTTTTATTTTTGTATTCAATATTAATGAGTTCCAAGTAGTCCGATTAATTTTATTAATTGAAGTGAGATCAACGTAACGAGATCATTTGTTTTGATCATTTATTATCGATAATAATCGATCGAAGGAAGAAAAAATTTCTTTTCGAAATTTTTCTAAAGATATGAATCGTTCGAAAGCTCACACACACATAAAAAAAAAAAAAATGTATATCTATGGCATATATAGCGTGTCGATTATGATTGTAATGAGATCTTTTCTTCGAAAAGTTATGATCTTCTTTTCAAACGACAAATCATACTTGAAAGATCTTAAATGACAACAGACAAACAAATTTAATATTATACGAAAGATTCTTTTAATTATTTTTACGTTGGTTCCTCTTTTTTTCTTTTTTTTTTTTTTTGGTTTCTTTTGTAACTTTGAATCAATAATTTTCGAAAAAAAAGTCAATAAGTTTCGAAGTTTCAGGTTGGAAAGAATTTTTACTTTATTTTCTTTTAAGTTAAATTTGTTTCTTTTATTTTAATTGAAATCCATTCAAAATTTGTTTACGTCCCTTATATCCGTTAATCAAGTTTTTTTGTTCGATATTACGTCGAATATTATGCAAAAGAGAAAATACTCTATATATGTATAAGTATGGTTGAGATAGTTAACGTTTAAAAATTTTTTTTTTTTAATTTACGATGAATCAATTAAGCTCAGGATCGGCAAATACGATTTATGGCAAGGACAGGATTCGCATAGGAGGATTTTTGGAATTTTCAAATTTAAAACAACTGAAAGATATATTGTTTATAAACGTAACAAGTCGCATGAGTCGTGCAATTTCATGCTATTTTTTTACGAATCACTTTTTTCTCTTTTATTATTATATTTTTCTAAATAACTTATAACATATCGTCGTAGAAATTTTTGTAATTAAAGTTACCATTGAATTAATTCTACTATCGTTCTTGTTTAATTGTTCAATGATGAAAATCTAAAAAATATTTCGATTTGGGAAATTATTTCTAATGGTATATTTAATGCAAGATTTTATTCAATAAGAAATCCATTAGAATCCTTTTCAGGGATAGGATATTAATCGAATTATCTTAGATTCGATTAAAACTTCATAATAATTCTTTTAAATGATAAAATAGAAAATTATCTATACGCCTTTCTCTCGTTATCATAAAGAAAAAGTACATACACACGCACATACACACACACACACACACACACACATGTATATATACACATACATACACATACACTTATACATACTTACGCACATACATATTGGACAATACATACACATTATGCATATGTGTGCGCATATACACACACACACACACACGTACACACGCGCACGCAGCACGCACATGCCTATACATATATATGTATAGACATGTACACACACACACACACACACACACACACACACATATATATATATATATATATTATATATAGCCGTTCTAGTTTATCTCGTAGAAGGAAGATTGAACATATCCTTAATGGAAGTAACACCACATGGGACCCGATCTCGCTCGGTTATATCTTACGCAGATACGCTTTGGAATGGAATTTCGTATCCACTTGCTTTTCTCTATCGCATCGACACTCGCTTTGAGAAAGAATTTAATCAGTCTCTATTCGAGGATGGAATATAGAATACTTTATCCTTTCCCTTTCTCTTTTCTATTTTTTTTCTTTCATGTGTATCTATACATATATATATATATATATACACACACACACACATACACACACACACACATATATATATGTATCTTCTATGTACTTACATACGTACTTACATACGTATATATGTATGTCATTATTTTCCCGAAGAAACATATTGGAAACTTAGTTCTTATATATTTCTATATAGAACAAGTTCTCTTTCTACTCAGTAGTTTTACTATTCGCCGAATGAAAATATCCGATAGCGTTATTTCAATGATACATGTAGATATGTATTTATATAAACTTGAGAAATCATTGAAAAACATTTTCCTGATTACGAAAAGAGAGAGAGAGAGAGAGAGAGAGAGAGAGAGAGAGAGAGAGAGAGAGAGAGAATGTGATGAATATGGTGAATGTTTATTAATTGAATTATTGTTCGAATCAATTTTATTGGAATAATATCTTTTCTTTAGAAAATATTATTTTCTACGAGTGTTTTGTCAATAAAGAATAAATCATATCGTTGGAATATTGAATGAGAGTATAAATATATGAAACTAGTAATGTAAACAAAGCTGATAAAGAAATTTTTCTTTTTTTTTTTTTTTTTTTTTTTTTTTCTATCTTCTTTTATATCTATCTCGGAAATCTGTAAAAAAGCTTTTTGAAACGAACGATTAAATTAATAATCGTCACGTTTAATTCATCTTCTGGAGCATCGATGTTTTTTCTTTTTTTGTTCTTTTTTTTTTCTTTTATTTTTTTTTGTTTTTTTATTGAAAATATTTACGATTCTTTTCGATTGTTAATCTAAGAGATATATCATATAATTTTATTGAAACGTAAATATCAAATAAATTCGACGCTTTCGAAAATGAAAGAAAAACTTTTTTCTATAATATTCGTTAGGTTCGTTCTATTAATTTAAAAAGGAAAATAAAATTCAGATACGTGAAAAGAGGATTTTAAAAACACGGCAAAACTGTATACAACGTGTATATTTTCTCGGTTATAATCTTCTTCGATTATCGATACTTTTCGCTACCCTGAAGGGAAGAATATTTCAATAAACTTTCCTCTCTCTCTCTCTCTTTCTCCTTCTCTCTTTTTTTCTCTTTTCCTCTTTCCCTTTCTTTTTCTATCTTTCTCACACTAACTAACTTTTGTATTCCTTTTAGTTCTAATTTCTTTAAACTTCCGATAACTCTTACGTAGATTTTAGTTTGAAAATTAAATTTATTTCGTTACAGGTAATGAATAAAGTCATCTTTTATATATAAGAATATATATCTAGGAATGACTAAATTATTAGTTCCATTAGTTCCATACTAATAATATTACATAAACAATACGCATACATACATACACATGTAAATAAATACTATTTTAATAAATCATAACGTTTCACTTTACCTTCCCCATCTATTATTGTTTTTATTATATTTATATATATTCTTTGAATTTGCCAAAATAAGTCGGTCCTACAAATGATTCGTCAAATGATTCGAAAAATCAATAGAAAGATGCTTAATGAAACGTTATATATAAAAATATCAATAAACTATGATTGATTCATTGATCTGATCTGGTTTAATGTATTGATTTACCTTTTACATTTTATTAATTGATAAATAAATTAACAAAAAATTTGGCAAATAATGATTCACTTATTCACTAAATGAATAATAATGACTCTAATCACTTCCCAATAAATGTCATCGTATGATGACACCTAAGTCATGTCAATTTAAGTAGCTAAGAATGTAGGAGTGATATACTGAAGATTTCTGCTAAAACTTTTACTCCCGATTTTATGTCTCTAACACTTTTGCCCTTTCAACGTATACGTAATGTAACATTTGCGACTCCATTATGGCTGGGTCGGCTAAGATAAGCCAAAGGTCAGGGCCCTTTATATATAGATCCTCAGAAACACTTGGGTCCATAATATTGGCAATCATCAACATTTCGGAACCCTGAGTTTTTATTATTATTATTATTGTTATTATTGTTCTCATTTTTGTATCATCCACGAATGGTCTTATTCTTTCGAAAATGATTGAACCGAGTTTCATTCATTTTCGTGTTCGATTGTTCCTTTTTCTTTTGAGGAATGAACAAAATATTTTTTATATATTTTTAGAATAACGAATTTCTGTATATACGTATTGCATATGTAGGGTGTCCCTTTTATCTCGAAAAATTGGAATATCTTCGACAAAAATGTTTTTCATACATTTCATTGATATAAAAGAATACTTTTTTTTTTTTCGTTTAGTCAAATGACGGAGAAATTTTTCAAAGCCAAATAAATTTGTTTAAATGGAGCTATATATATATATATATATATTTTGTTTTGTTTTTCTTTGTTTTCGTAGTTCGATGACATTTGTCGAGACAAATTCGAGAACGTGTTATACAAGATCATTCATTATTATAAAATGTTACAAGTTATATTACAAATTTGTAAGTTCCTAAAGAATATAACACTGTATCATCGGTAGTCTGGTGATTAGCTTGCATACAGTAAACAAAGGCTGAACTTCTTATATCCCTTTATCCTTCTCAAACTACTGATCTAAGTAAACGAAGTTTATTTCTTAAGAAGTTTGGCCTTTGTTCATAGCATGCAGCCTAACAATCAACAAATAGCGATACAGGATTATAATCCTTAGGAATTCATAAATTTATAATTCATTTTATAATGTTTTACAATAATAAATGACCTTGTAAGGCATAACGTCATACAATTCGTCTGAACAACTATGTCATCGAACTATGAAAAGACAAAAAAATTATATATTATATATATATATATATATATATATATATATATATATATATATATATATATAAAAGAATGAATGTGAATTTAAATTTGAAATTTCCTCTGTCAGTAGATCTTGAAAAAAGAAAATAATTACCAGGAAAAAAAAAATTAAAGAAAATAATTTAATGCATTGATAAACGGCTTAGATATCATAGCAATTGTAAATTAACAAGACGAATTATCGTAATTGTTTTTTATTTCCATATCCTTTCTATTTGTTTTATTAATGGTGTGTATATATTCGTTTATTTTTTTTTTCCCCTATATTTCCTATAATCTTATATTTTATTTTGTATCTTATCAAAATAAGATTAAATACAAAAATTACTTTGTATTATTTTATCTCTTATATATAGTATCGTATGATTTTGTACATATATATTGTTACATCCCAATACAATTTGGATTGATTATTTTTCGAGAGCTATGATTGGCTGTATAATTATAATATAATTTAATCATGTTATCAATTAATTTATATTTGTTTACTATTGCTCTATGTATCATTTTTTTGCGATTTGTGTATTTTGTGTCTTTAATTGTTTATTTATACTGTCTATTTATTTATATCATATCATTTTTGTCTTTTTGTGTATTTAACATTTTCAATCAACATTTTGTGTCAATCCATCGTCTATTATCATGTTATCTTTGCTGATGCATTTTTGATAATTTAATATTATCCTATATTGCTATATATCCTTTCGTTTCTTCTTATTTTCTTCTTCTTGTTATTATTATTCTTTCTCTAAAATTTTTAAACCTTCATTTTTCTGTATATTCTACGTCAACGATTTTCAAAATATGTTTCGCAAAACAAACAAATAAAAATTTTAATGATTCCACGTGACAATCCGATGATTGAATTATATTGGGACGGTCAAATTTTGTTTTTTTTTTTTTTTTTTTTTTTGTTAGGGATTCTTTCCTTTTTTTTTCTTTTTTTTTCTTTTTTTTTCTTTTTTTTAATAAACTTTTGTTTCATCGAATAATATCTAAATCAAGTAACGTAACAATATTTCGTTACATTTGATATGTCATTAAATTTTTAAGAGGGAATAGGCCTGTTGTAAAAAAAAAAAAATATATATATATATAAAGGGATCTGCGATCTTTGAAAAATTGTTTTCGATCAAAAAAGATTTGGAAATATCTGCTCTACGAGATTGTTAGTTAGTTAAATGGAGCGTAAGTTCATTGTAAAGGTTACAAATGAAATCTGTATTACAAATGGTTACAAATGGGTTTTGAAATTTTTTAATAATACCGTCGCGCCACGTATTCAGTATCATTACTGTCATATTGTATTTCTGTATCCATGAATTTTTATATTTTATAATTTATATGTTTTCAATATTTTTTATGTCGTATATTTTCTATGTTTTGTGACTGAAATAAGATTATGTGATTCCTTTTTCTAAAATTACTATTTGTACTATTCTCGTTTAATAAACTTTTATATTTTTTTCTTTTTATTTTATGTTGTCTGAGGACTCAATGTTGTTTTTATCTTTTTTAATCGTTATTTTTCTAAATCTATTTCATACGTTTACGGAGTAATATTATAGTTTAACAGTATAGTTTGACTCTTACATATTTTCTATTATTATTTCTAATTGATATTTGTAATATCATTGTTTTTGTAATGATTTTTTTTTTTCTAATCACTGAAGCATATTTCAATTGGGCATATTTATTATTATTTTCTTTTTTATCTCAAATTTTTACGATTGATTAAAATTTGAAAATGTATCTTCTTTATCTGCTTTAATTTTTAATTTTTTCTTGTTATTGTTTTATATTTTATATTTTAGTATTTTATACATTAGTATTTTATATATATTTTATATAAATAGTATTTTATATTTTCTATTTGTTTTCTATTTGCAGTTCAGTTATATCTATTAGTTACCTTTTTTCTTTGTTGTTTAGTGTGATACATGTTTTTGGGAAATACATTTTGTATTAGAACGGTTCTATTCAGTTTAGTTTAGTTTAGGTATTCCGTGTTTGTGTTTGTCCAGTTAATTATTTCGAAAGAGTATGTCAACAACGGAATTGCGTTGATATTTATGACTATTGTCAAAGTTTTAATGTTAAGCTTTGTTTTAATTGTGGGGACTCAATTGTTCTTGTATTTTCTTTTTTTGTTCGTATTGTCTTATAACCTAATTTTATTTATGTGTGTGTGTGTGTGTGTGTGTATGTTTGTATGTGTGCATATGTTCTTTTTTGTCAGTTCGTGAGTTTTGTGAGTTTGTGAATTCTCAATTCATTATTCGTACATTTCAATCGGTCTTTAATGTTTCAATTAATTCTAAATGTAATATTCCAATTAATTCTCTTGTTATGCTTACAATCATGTAACTGATTTGTTATCTTTTTCTTTTTTTTTTTTTTTTTTTTTTTTTTTTCATCAATGATAGGACATTTATCTTTGCTTTTGCTATGATAGTTTAGTAAAATTACTTTTCGTCGTTCAGGAAAATATTATTTCGTTCGTTTGTATTTATTTCAATTCTAGACTTTTTAAAACTATAGTTTCATTATTTTATCTGACAATATTTTCGATTTGTTCACGTTTTCTTTCTTTCTCATATTTTTGATCGTCTTCCTTTAGTTAATTTTATTTCCAGATTTATCGTCTTTTATGGATTGAATGAGTCATCCTATATTCTGTCTTATTTTTTCAATTTTATTTTATATCTTCATTTATCATTTTCTGACTTTTCATTTGTTACTGATCAGAGTAAGAATTTGTATTTGAGTATATAGTTGTTTTATGGATTTTATTTGTACGGTTAAAATGATTAATGCAACATTATTGATATGTTATTATTATTGTTTAATATTCTTATTTATCGTTACAAAATCGAGATAGAAATCGTTCATTCCATCGGATTTATTCGTTCACATTTACTTTGTGATTTTGTTTCGTCATTTTCCCATTTATTATCTTCTCTATCTGTTATTTCACGTGAGTGACATCGAAACCCAACGGTATTTGTGTAAATGTCGATGAGAATGATAGTGCGCGTTAGAACGCGGTTATATTGGCATTAGTGACGGGGATGATGGGATTATAATTTCATACGTGTATAATGTAACTTTCTTTTTTGATATTTCGAATTGTGTGTCCCGATATAGTAACATAGTGCCGTTGATTTATTATTGAACGTTTTTGATCTATCAATTCTTTTTTCCGTCCATATGATGTTTGTGTCAATTTTGTAAAGGTTCTTAAAAAAAAAAAAAAAAAAAAAAAAGAAAAAAAAGGAGGAAAAAAGAAAAATAAATAAAAAGTGTTGGGAGCAACTATCGTCGGTATTCATGATTGCAATCGTTACCCAATCTGTTAGTTATATATCTAGCTATAGTACAGAAAGGTATAACGTGCCGATTGTGTTTATCGCTTCGAGCTATGGCACTGTCGTGCGACTACACTGTTTTCGATGTTTGCAGGAACATTCTCTTTCTCTCTCTCTCTCTTTCTCTCTCTCTCTTAAAACATTTTGAACTTTGTCGGACTGGTTATTATTATTGTCTGCAGTAGCATTTTGGTTGACTTTTGTTCCACCAGTTCAGCCAGTAAGACCACTATAGTCAGGCATGCTGTCACCACCAGCGATGTCTGGCATTCAAAAGGGTATTCAAAATCAACAATAAATAAGGACTGCTCATTCCGTAATATTTTTCTTAATTTATTATCTCCGTTTGTTAAGGGTAGTTTTTCCTTTCTCCTTTTTTCTCCCTTATCCCTTCCTTCCCCACAATAACTTAGCCTTTTACGACGAACAGGAAATATCATGAGTCAATAACTCTTTCTCAGAATCTATACTGGATTTATTATTATTATTATTATTATTATTATTATTAATATTATTATTATTATTATTATTATTATTGGGTTGTACAGAAAGTAATTTCGTTTTTTCCCGACAGAGGACTTAATTGTATTTTTTTGCACCTAACTTCACACTTAAGCCGCATAATCATTATATGTTTTGAGAGCTGATATAGCAAGGCTTGTGTGTGAAAAAGTCCAATTGATTCTACGCAGTAGTTTTTCGTTGGTGCCCTTTTAAATATGGAGAACAATAAGCAGTATTTTCGTCATATTTTACTTTTTTATTATAGAAAAAGATAAAAATCCTGTTCAAGTCAGAAAGAAATTAACCGATGTGTATGGAGAAGATGTGTTGACAGTACGCCAGTCCCAGAACTGCTTTGCAATATTTCGATCCGGCAATTTTTATGTCGAAGATGCACTATGTTCTGGAAGGCCGGTTGAAGCTGATAAAGACACGATAAAGGCATTAGTTGATGCAAACCGACGAATAACAACACGTGAGATCGGTGAAAGGTTAAATTTATCAAATTCAACTGTTTATGACCACTTGAAAGGCCTGGGTTTAACCCCGAAGCTCGATATATGGGTTCCCTATGTTCTCACGGAGAGAAATTTGTGTCGTCGCGTTGACGTCTGTCATTCGCTTCTCAAACGTCACGAAAATCATTCCATTTCTGAAGCGCATTTTTGATGCGCATCATTACTGGGAACGAAAAATGAGTTGTATATAACAATATCAAACGCAAGAGATCATGGAACAAAAAAGATGAACCGGCTCAAAGCATTTCCAAAGCCAATATTCATCAAAAAAAGGTGATACTGTCTGTTTGGTGGGATTTTAAAGGAATCGTTTTTTTTTTTGAAATTTTACCGGATAACACAACAATTAAATCGGATGTCTACTGTCATCAGCTGGACAAACTGAATGATGCACTTCAACAGAAAAGGCCAAAATTAATCAAAAGAAAAGGTATAGTGTTCCACCAAAATAATGCGAGACCTCATACATGTTTGGTCTCTCGCCAAAAGCTTTTACAGCTTGAATGGGATACAATGTCACATCCACCATATTCTCCGGATCTGACACTTTCGGATTATTATTTGTTCCGGTCATTGCAAAATTTTTCAGGCGGTAAAAGACCTTCACTTCAAATGAGGAGGTCAAAAACCACCTCGATCAGTTTTTTCCTAGCAAAGATCAAAAATTTTATGAGCGTGGAATCGTGCTACTACCAGAAAGATGGCAAAAGGTATTGGACCAGAATGGCCAATATATAATTTAATAAAATATTTGTTCATTATACGGAAATTGTCTTTCATTTTTACAAAAAAAAAAAAAAAAAAGAAAAAACGAAATAACTTTCCAAACGACCCAATGTATTATATAATATTATTATAACGGACATTCTCACGACCCCTCCACCCCTTTTTTTAGGACGAAATATTGAGATATAACCGGTACTAGTAAATACAAGTTTATTATTATCGCTATTATGAATCGAGATGCATTCGTTGATCTTATTATTGCTGTAGTCTGAAGTACTATTCCCCTTTTGAGGAGCTAAATGTACACGAAGGATGCATTCGTTGATCTTATTATTGCTGTAGTCTGAAGTACTATTCCTCTTTTGAAGAGCTAAATGTACACGAAAGATGGGAAAGTCTTGTAGACTTTAGCGCAAATTTTTCGTGATTACAATGTTCGCAAATTTAATAATGAAAGACGTTCTATTTATATCTCTCGTTTTTCTCTGTATTATTTCAACTTCTTCTACAAAGACATAATATTATAACGCTAGTTTTTCATTTCACTTAGTTTGCGGATTATTTATTGTTATTATTATTATTGTTAGTGTTATCATCATTGTCTTCGTCATAATTATTATTAATATTTTAATATCATCATTATCATAATTTTTATTATTATTATTATTATCATTATCATCATTTTAATATTATCATCATCTTTATTTTTATTATTATTATCATCATCATCATCACCATCAACATCATCATCATTATTTTATTATTATTATTATTATTATTTGTCTTATCATTATTATTATTATTATTATTCATTATTATCGTCATATTATTATATCTTATGTATTTTAATTCAAAATCTATCATTTTGACGTGCACAATGTTTCCTTTATCACATTTTTCTGTAATAACGTTAATTCATTTTATTTCATATCATTATAATTTTATTAAGAGAAAATAGAAATATAATAAGGAACTATTTTTTCATAAAAAAAACATCGCATTTCTAATGATACTCATTAATGATAACGTACGCTTTTAATTTCATGTACGTATGCATTCAGCATAAAAAAAGAAAAATAGATTACGAAAACATAATCGTATATATTCTTTACTGTTTTCGTTTTTCTATTTTTTTTTTCTTTTTTTTTTTTTTTAAGAGCGTTCACCGACACTCAATTATATTGTGCAAAGTTTACTCGTAATTTTCAGTTGATTGGAAATAAATAAAAAGAAACGAAGGAAAGTCCGTATAAGCTTAATTTTTCCCATTCAATCGAAAATTACAAGGGTGGGGATGGGGGGCTTTAGAGAGGGAGAAAAAAAAATTGTCCAATATAACCGAACGTGCGTAATCAACTTTACGCATAACAAATTTTACTTGACAAAGTTCTTGCTTACGGTATTAAATCTTTATATTCGTTTTTCTATTTTTTTTCTTTTTTTCGGGACGGAGAGAAGGGAATTTTTTTGTGACGTAAATTATGATTTTACCTGTATCCCGCAAAATCGAAATTGTCAATTTGATGGGTATCCAAATAAACTTTATATATATATATATATATTATATAATGTGTAATTATATACTATGTAGAAATCTGCTAAATTAGAAAGACGACGAATAAATTAAATGATATATATGAATAATAATAATAATAATAATAATTATAATAATAATAATAATAATAATAATTATAATAATAATAATAATAATAATAATAATTATAATAATAATAATAATTATAATAATAATAATAATAATAATAATTATAATAATAATAATAATAATAATAATTATAATAATAATAATAATAATAATAATATATAATTATAACATATATTCATATAATTATATCAGTAAAAATTAATATAATATTTGTAATATAATATTTCGACAGAATAATATTTATACTTTCTTCATCTTCTGAATCTTGAAAAATTCGTCGAATTTTGTTGGTTGCCGTAAAAAAAAAAAAAAAAGAAAAAAAGAAAAAAGGAAATAATACAAAAAATACAGAAAATTAAAAAAAAAACAAAAGATTGTTTTAATAATTAATTTTATAATTAATCTTAATAATTCTTATTGATAGTTGCATCGAATTTATTGAAATAATATTATTCTCTCTCTCTCTCTCTCTCTCTCTCTCTCTCTCTCTCTATGTATATTATAAACATATATATAGAGAGGAAGAGAGAGATAGTAAGAATGAGAGAGAAAGAAATAGAAGAATGAAATAATATCGAACTTATAAAGAATTAGTGCTTGCTAGTTCGTAGTTAAAGTGTTCGAAATTCGATGACGTCAAGTTCTAACGCTTATTTCTCCCTTGCAACCAATGAAAACTACGTGGAAGTGCTGGGGTTTCCGCATGAACGGAAACTTACGGTGCTAGTAGGCCTCCAGGGAACTGAAAGCATTTGGAAGAATTGTAAATCAGTGCACAGGAGAAATGCTCGTGTGTCCTTTTCCCAGGAAAACTTTTTACAATGACGTTTTTTCGCGCCAACCTGTTTTTTTTTTCTTTTTTTTTCATACTTTTCTCCTTCTTTTCTTTTCCTTTTGTTTTTCTTTCATTCCTTTCGGTTTTTCGTTTTGATTAAAATAACGTCGGAGAAATCCTTTTTGAAAAATTGAAAAAAAGTATCGTTTGAAAAAAAAAATGTTAAAAAGAATCACGTGAAAATCGATATTTTCATTCAAATTAAAATCGTAGAAATTAATGATTCGAAAATGGTCATTTTGTTGTTGTTTATTCTTATTTTTTTTTTCTTTTTTTTTTTTGTTTTGTTTAAATAGGATATTAAATAGAATATTATCTCTCGCAGATTATTTTACCATATAGTATAAGTGTAGAATTGATATATATATATATATATATATATATATATATATATATATATATATATATTGTTACGTGTATTACGCGCATTTCAACGAAAAATAATTTTAATAAATCGATGAAGAATAAGTTATTTACGATGAATAGTTTAACAGATTAATACTCTTAATAAAAATATGCAAATATTTCTGAACGTCCGGCGAGTCATCTCCTCTCATACTGAGGTTCTTTTGGTAAACAGACGACAACCTGTTATTATTAGGTAACAATTTCTTGATGCCTATGTATATTAATATATATAAATATATATATATATATATATATATATATATATATATATATATAAGAATGGAACAAATTTTCAAATGGAAATACGAATCGATTTCTTCTTTTTTTTCAAGATAATATAGTGTAAGAGAATAAATTGTTCGCGAAATGATTGTTTGTATAACATTTATTTTTTTTTTCTTTTTTCTTCTTATTTTCATTCATAGAGCGTAGTACATGGTAAAATTCAATCGTTTAAACCTGGGACACTCTATATATATATATATATATATATATATATATATATATATATAACTCTTTCATGATTCAGTTGACTATGTCGTTCTGAATAACCCACTGATTATCCTACAAAAAAAAAGAAAAAAAAAAAGATCTGTTCTCGTTCAACTGAATTACTAAATATTTCTATCGATGGCGTAGATACGCAGAGATTGTGAGAAATCATGTAAATTTCGAAATTTATTTATCTTTTTTTTTTTTTTTCTTTTTTTTTTTCTTCATAAAATTATATACCTTGTAAAATTTATTTCGGGAATAAGAATACACGAAATGTGTCTCCGCTTTTTAGAATCGATTGTTAAGGTATTTGATAATACTTAATGATCGATAATATTTAATGATAATATGTAAAGCCAATTGGATTGAATAGATCCGATATGATACGATCTATTTTAATTTTTTTTTCTTTTCTTCTTTTTGCTATTGTTGAATTATTTCGATCGAAAATACATATGTATCGGTTACATCATATTTTATATAACGATAGCAGGACAATCGAATAGCAACATCGTTTATAGTGCAATGCGCTTATCGTGCATTTAAAAAGAGAGTTAAATCGGTTAAGCTCGTTCGCTTCGATATCAAAACTTCTATCATATAATCCATCGATGGTAAACCCGTGACCCGAGATGGATATTTAAGTGACCCGTGAACTTTCAAAAAAAAGAAAAAAAGAAAAAAAAACACCGTTTTACTAAAGTTTCGTAGATCATTGGAGAGAAGAAAGAAAAAAAGATTAAAAAAAAGAAAATATTAAAATTTCAAATTTTTATAAAAACACGAAAGAAGAAAGAAAGATTAAAATTTCAAATTTTTCCAAAGAACGAAACAAAAATAATAATCTTCAAATTATCTATTAGATTATTAGAACATCATTGTTTATTCATATCTCATATTTCTAATACTATAGAAAAAAAAAAAAATGAATCATAAATTTTTAATAGAATTATTAAAACAACGTTTGATTTTTCATTATTTCTTTTTCGTTATCGCAGATTGATTGAAGAAATAAATATAGAATTTATGTTCGATTTTTTCTTTCTAATACTCAATTCAAATATCTGATTCGCAATTGATAAATGGAATACTTTTGTATAATATTTGACTTTATATTCATCCCTTAAAGGGACGCAATCATTGACCTTGCCAAAGAAACTTAAAGTAAATATATTCGATCGAACAAGTCCAACTACAGTTTTGAAAGTAAACGTTATTTAATAATGAATTAAAATTCTCTTTTTCTTTCTTTTTTTTTTCTTTTTTTTTTTCTTTTTTTTTATCAATTTCGTGTAGTTCCTTAGATCAAATTAATATAGAACTTGTTGTATATTGATTGTAACTTTAAAAGGGCGGAAGAAAAAGTGAGAGAGAGAGAGAGAGAGAGAGAGAGAGAGAGAGGATAAAAACAAAAAAGAAATATAAAAACATTTGATTGCTTTCCGTTCCACTTCGGACATACTAAAGTTGTTGTTCGTTGTTGTTCCCGTTTCTATAGCAAAGTTTAGTTCGATTGGAATAGTTTCTCAAATATATAGTAAGGAATACGAGAGCCGAGAAGCGTAACTTCGAACGATAGAAAAGAAAGGAAAGATAAGGATGGAAAGAAAGAAAGGAAAGAAAGTGGAGGATTAGATAAAATGGAGGATCGATAAGTAAGATACTTACTATCTTCGGAGTGTTTCAACGGAGTAAAGAAAAGTAACTCAATTTGTAGCTAGAGGTTTTGGTACTACTTAAATTTGTACTTGTTAAAAAAAAAAAGAAAAAAAAAAAAGAAAGACTATTGTTTGAAATGTTTCTATTGTTTTCTTTTTTTATGCGTGATCATTTATTTTGATTTTTCTTTTTCTTTTTCTTTTCTTTTCTTTTTCTTATTTCTTATTTTTTGTACAATTTACGATTGTTCGTTATGAGAGAGAAAGAAAAATAATTCAATTTGTATGGATGAAAAAAAAAGAGAAAAATCGAAAAAAAAAAAATAAGAAAGATAAAACATTTGTCTCGTAATTAGTTATTCGGATAAAATCGATTATTTTAATTTCTTATCTATCGAATTACAAATCATTTTTTTAGTATTCCTAATGTTTTTTGTATGCGTGATCATTTATTTTGATTTTTCTTTTTTTTCTTATTTTTACAATTTACGATTGTTCGTTATGAGAGAGAGAAAGAAAAGTAATTCAATTTGTGTGGTTGAAAAAAAAAGAGAAAAATCGAAAAAAAAAAAATAAGAAAGATAAAACATTTGTCTCGTAATTAGTTATTCGGATAAAATCGATTATTTTAATTTCTTATCTATCGAATTACAAATCATTTTTTTAGTATTCCTAATGTTTTTTGTATGCGTGATCATTTATTTTGATTTTTCTTTTTTTTCTTATTTTTACAATTTACGATTGTTCGTTATGAGAGAGAGAAAGAAAAGTAATTCAATTTGTGTGGTTGAAAAAAAAGAGAAAAATCGAAAAAAAAAAATAAGAAAGATAAAACATTCGTCTCGTAATTAGTTATTCGGATAAAATCGATTATTTTAATTTCTTATCTATCGAATTACAAATCATTTTTTTAGTATTTCTAATGTTTTTTGTATGGGTGATCATTTATTTTGATTTTTCTCTTTTTTTTTTGTTTTTACAATTTAGGATTATTCTTTATGAGAGAGAAAGAAAAGTAATTCAATTTGTGTGGTTGAAAAAAAAAGAGAAAAATCGAAAAGAAAAAAATAAGAAAGATAAAACATTCGTCTCGTAATTAGTTATTCGGATAAAATCGATTATTTTAATTTCTTATCTATCGAATTACAAATCATTTATTTAGTGTTTCTAATGTTTTTTTTTATACGTAATCATTTATTTTGATCTCTCTCTCTCTCTCTCTCTGTTTTTTTTTCTACAATTTAGGATTCTTCATTATAAGAGAGAAATAAAAGATAATTGATACTTATCTCTTGTTTTTCTTTATCAAAGTTGGATTAAATTAGAAATTAGAAAAGTTCGAAGAAACTCATTTACTGTTCGTAAACATTGTTCTGTTGATTACATACTTATTGGAATCGTATGTACTTTTATCGAAGACTATGTTTGTAACTCTCTCTATCTCTCCCTCTCTCTCCCTCTGTCCTCTCTCCTCTTACACTTTCTATCTCTATCACTCTATCACTCCATTACTCACTACTTTTCACATTAAGAATTCTCCTTAAATAAATCCTAGAATATTTATCACTTTTATCGAGACTTATCATTTTTATAATTAAAAACGAACTATAAATATATCTACTTGTTAAATTACAATATACGTTTACATTGTCAAACGAGATATAAATGTGTATAAATGTATACAATGTCCTAAAGAAATATTGTCTATTAGGATTGTTATGAGATCTAGTGATTTCTCTTCTTTTTTCTTTTTTTTCTTTTTTTTTTTTTAAAAAAGAAAAAAACCCACAGATAGATCAATTTTGTCTTTGAGATTGATATACGTTTATTATAAATTCATCTCATTTCGAATTATTGATAACGATGGTATTGCTAATATTTCTTATTTTATTACTTTTTCTTTTGAACGTTTTAATAATCTAAACGAAGAAAATTCATTTCAATATTTCCGATAAAATAAAATAGATTATAATTTTATTTTATATCGGAAAATAAATTTTATTTCTTATCACGTGCTCAAAATATATCAATTTTTATGAAGTGATAAAAAACTCTTTATTCAGTATTAATTCAACTATGACCTGATGAAGTTCTCCTATTGAAGTCTTTTTGAATGGAATGTGAATATTATGGATTTTTTAAATATTCCCATTGAAAAAAAAATCCGAAGTATTTGAATGATCGAACGAAACTAAACTGCCATATTTGGGCTTCATAGAGCGTGAAGGAATTTGATTGTTTAAAAAAAAAAAAAAAAAAAAAAAAAAAAAAAAAAAAAAAAAAAAAAAGAACAATTCTCCCAACATATTCGGATCATTTTCAATGTATACAATCAATACGTCAATGATTTATAAAATCAAACGTATAGATCGTTAATCTAAAATAAATCAAAATACGACTCTCCGATCAAATCGCTTGATAAAAAAAGATGAATCAACAATTTCGTTATAGATAAGAGATAACGAGATATCAGCTTGAAAAATTCATTCAAAATAAACTTTAAAAATTCA
This sequence comes from Vespa mandarinia, assembly GCF_014083535.2. NCBI lineage: Eukaryota > Metazoa > Arthropoda > Insecta > Hymenoptera > Vespidae > Vespa > Vespa mandarinia. The sequence continues at coordinate 1,360,803 of NW_023395870.1, forward strand.
TATTAATTACTGCAATATTTTTGGCGTAACACCTTAAAGTATATAATAAAAAACATTTTAACTAAATAATAAAATAAAACAAATAGGTTTTTCTTCGATCTAAAATTCATAAAGGATTTTCTCGATAATTGTAAACTGAATATGTGAAGAAAAAAGAAAAAAGAAAAAAGAAAATAGCACCATTCTAAAGAGAATTAAAAGATCTTTCGAAAGATATGCAATTTGTTTTCAATTTAGGATTTATGATTTTGTCATTAATCATAAAAGATTGGCCCCAAATTTGGATGAATTTAGGATAAAGGTTATAAAAGAAAATTTTGATTATCTTATGATTTTTTCGAAAAATGTCATTAGATTTCGTAATAATCTTTAAACGTGGAAAGAAAATTTTCATTGAGACACTTCGTATAGATATAGATAAAGGAAGGAGTTACTTAGATAAGTACTTAGATCTATATAAATTTTCGAAAGTTCATCGAAAGATTTCTAATCGAGGTCCCTTAGATTTCTTCGCTTTTCACGATAGGAGGAAAGCCCTCTCTTCCTCTATCATTCTCTAATACTCCTTTCAAAGCTCGAATTGGGAAAGGAGTGATAACTTTCGAACGAAGGTTAGGATCTCATCGAGGAATAACGGTGCCAAAAATTGGTCCGCTATGTTGTGAACGCGAGTCACGAGTGGTGCCAATTATCGCTGAGCTAATTAAGCTACTTCTTGGGAAATAAGATCGATGGATGAGGGGAGAAACAGAAGAGAGAGAGAGAAAAAGAGATTGTAAGACAGAAAAAGAGAGAGAGAGAGAGAGAGAGAGAGACAGAGAGAGAGAGAGAGAGAGCAGGAATAAAGAGAGATAGAAAGAGATAGAGCAGGAATAAAGAGAGACAGAAAGAGAGAGAGAGAGAGAGAGAGAGAGAGAGAGAGAAAGAAGGAGAAAAAAGAGCAGGTATAAAGAGAAATAGAAAGAGAATGAGAGAGAAAGAGAGAGGAAGAAAAAGAGCAGGAATAATAAAGATAGAAAAAAATAGGAAGGATAAGAGAAAGGACAACAATAAAGAAAGCGAGAGAGAGAGAGAGAGAGAGAAAATAGATATAAAAAGAAAGAACAAAAATAAATAGGAAAGAAAGAGAAAGGGAAAAAATAAAAAATGGAAAAAAAAAAGAAAAAGTAAGAATAAAGAGGACGAAAAAAAGAAAGAGAGAGAAAGAGAACGAAACAACTAATATAAAGAAGATGAAAGAGAAAGAGCAAAAATAAAGAGGCAGAAAGAAAAAAGACAAATAGCGAAAGAGAAAGAGAGAGAGAGAGAGAGAGAGAGAGAAAGAGTAAGAAAGAGTAAACAAACATAATAAAAATAAGAGAGAAAAAGAGCAAAGATAAAGAGAAAGAAAGAGAAAGAGAAAGAGTGAGAATGAGAGAAAGATAGAAACGGTAAGAAAGAGTGAGATAAACTAAGCAAAATATAATAAAAGAGAGAAAGAGAAAAAGTAAAGAGTGCGAGAGAGCAAGAGGGAGAGAGGGGGTAAAATAGAAAGAGAGAAGGAGAGAGAGAGAGAGAGAGAGAGAAAGAGAATGATGAAAAGAGAAAGAAAGATGACGAAGAAAAGGACAAAGAAGAAAAGAAAATGGAAAAGAAAAAGTGAATGAAGATCCAAAAACGACAAAAAAAATAGAATTTGTGACGGTCCTAGTACCTTTT